>VJMH01001578.1:0-39946 GCA_009835185.1 Aphanomyces stellatus
CATCTCAATAATCGTGCATGAACGCGACGCCTTCGTACTTGTACGCGCCGGGCAGTGGCGTTTCCGGCATGAGGATCGTGCCATCGACCGTAAAGACCGTAACGTATGCTGCCTGGGCCTGCAGTTCCTCGCTCTCCATGCTCTTCAAGGCCACAATGACAGAGTCCTGCGTCCCCGGGACAAACTTGAAACTCGAAAAGCCGCGTTCGGGCGCGATGATGCTCCCCACTTGGCGCACAGTCAGCGTCTCGAAGTCTTCATCGGCAATCACCATGAGATTCGACCCGCGCTTCTCGTCCAACATGTCGTCGTACTCGTCCTTGGAGACGCGGCGTGGCAGGATAAACCATTTTCGATGGACGGGACTCCACTCGATGGCTTCGTGGATGACATAACCAGGGTACCCGCACCCGAGGAACTCGCGCACCTTTTTGAATCGGTCGGTCCAGTTCTCGTGGCGGATCGCGCCGTTCCGCGCGAGGATTGCCACCCACATGTTGTTTTCGTGGATGATGGTCGTCCCGGTCGTGAATTCCTTCCCGATGCTGCCCATGTACAACTCGCCGTCCTTGACCGTGGCCCATTCGTGCTTCTGGCCCTTCGTCGTGCTTCCGTCGCCTTCCATGGCGATTGCCACTGGCACGGCGCGCATCTTGTCGGCCGCGTCGTGCATGCCGAAATGATCGAGGCGGAAGACGATGCCGGTGCGGTCGTCGAACGAATGCAACTGCCCTTGGAACCACGCGAGTTCGCTCAGTTCAAAGCCGCGGCCAGCTTCGTTCAGCGTCGTCGTGAAGGTCGCCATGTCCTTGAACGAAATCGAGTAGTCGTACTGGTCGCTGCTGGCGGAATTGCCCAGCTTGCGCTCGGTCCGCGTGAGCACGGCCTTTTGGAAATACGACTGGTAGAGCGGCTTCTTGCTCTCCGAGATCTTGCTGGCCTTGTCCAAATCTGCTACGAAGCCGATTTCAAACCGGTTTGGGATGTGGTCCCAGTCGATGCGCGGCGGCTCGGCGGTCTCGGACGCACGGAACGACGGTGTCGACCGCAGCGTCGACATGTTCATGGACGAGAAGGTCATGACGACGAGGAAGACGAGGAGCGCAAGGAAGCCGTAGCGGAGGCGGGACTGGTCGTTCATGGCGGTGGATGGGGTGGACAAAGGGGGGAGATGGAAGTCGCTTGTCTTCCGCTTCGCTACTTTCAGGCCCAATCCACCGAGCATGAGGAAGTGGGCAGGAGGCTCCACTGCCGCGGCTGCAACGTGGACAAATTTAGTTCCCACCAATCAGCGCCGAGTATATCCGGATCATACCGGATAAATGCACTCTAGTGCATTGTCGCAGGCCCGCCTCTCCCATGCCATATTTCAGAGACAGAAATATAGGGGAATCGCCCGTGACCTCAAGCAGCCCTTTTGGTGCGGCCAAGACGAGAGGAGGAAGCGAGGGGCGCACGAAGTAGCCTCGGCGACGATCGATTGATTGACAGAGTCAATGCTGATTGGATCAAAATTTAGATTTTATCCAATCAGAAGTAATTGGATCCAAAGATGACCAAGATGTCGTTCATTCCAGACATACCAGATAATTCTCCAGTCAATTTAGTGCCATTACACGTTCACAGCAAAATCAACATTTACATTTTGTTCAAATATGGTGCACTCTCATATTTAATTTAAATAAATTGTAAATTTGAGTATACTTGTATAATTAATATTTATGCTGATTGAATTAAACCTGTAAATATAACGAAAATGAACCTGTGAAAATAAGTAAAGTGTTGGTGCAATCAGCAGAAACAAGAACACACAAGATGGAGCAATTCGCACTGCCGAATCGGGCGAGCCGCGGGTCCCGCATCAACAAGTTGCTCGGGGAGGAGGCCGAGGCAGACGAAGCATTCTGGAACCATGAAGTGTGGAACGAAGATGAAGACGAGGACTACTCGAGTGAAGCAGAGGAGGAGGATGTCGTGGATTCAGATTTCGACGAAGACGAAAACCCAGACGAGGACGTCCACGACGGCGACGCCGAGCTCAAGCGTGCAGGTCGCGCCAAAGCCAAGTCACAGCAGGAGCCCAAGTCACAAAGGAAACCCCCTGCGCGGACAAACGCGCCGCCGCGAGATCGCGCGCCGCCCAAACCCCGCGCGGCGATGGCGGCACCGTCAGACGGTGCACCCGCGGTCGTCGTGCCCATGGCTGTGCGCTCCACCACCGTCCAGAAGCGATTCTTATCCCATGAACTCCAGCAAAAATACACGGAGGAAGCGCGGAGCATGCAGGAGAAGACGACCAAGCCCATCGTGCGCATGACGCAACGGCAGTTGCTGGAAGAGGCCGTTCAGACCGAGGTCGAGAACACGACGTCGTTGAACCGCCTGGAGCGACTCGAGGAAGAGAAGCGCATGATTGACGAAATCATGCCCAAGGCCAAGTTCACGGGTCCCGTGGTGCGGTACCACAGCGCGATCGGGAAGCCCAAGTTGATCAGCTTTTTAAATGTCGACAGCTTCCCCGCTGTGTTCAAGCGTCCCAAAGTCAGTCATGCAGGGCAATGAAGAAAAAGACTTTTATTGCTTCTTCTTCTTCTCCGCGTCCTTGGCCTTGGCAAGTGCCGCGTCCGTCGCCTTCCAGTAGATCAAAATCTGCGCGATGAGCGTGCCGTTGAGAAGCATTGAGATGAGGAAGCCGAGGAGGACGACTTGATCGCCCGTTTCTTGGAGGGTCGTGAAGAGGCGCGCGGCGGACCCGCCAAAGTTCAAGAAGAGCGTGATGAAGGCGAGTTGACCCGTGTGGCCTTGCTTGAAGTTGGAGAAAATCTAGGCAAGATGAGCAGGGATGGATGCGAAGAAGAGTGAACCTGGGGAATGCGGGCCATGACGGAGAGGGGAATGCTCGACGCAGGGAGAACCCAGTCGAATTCCGACGGCAAGTGGAGCATGCCCGCACCAAGGGCCACAAAGGTCGCAACGCCAAGAAGTTGCGTGGACGCAGGCGCCTTGGAGTAGACCCAAAGCATGGCGACCAAGATGATGTTTTGGATCAAGATCGTGAGGCTTTCGCCCCACGTGCTAATGGGATAGCCGCGGATCACATTGTACACAACAGAAGCTTGAAACGTGATGACTTCGAGGTAGAACGAAGACGGGTTCAGGCCCGCGACGTTCCCCGCAGCGACGATCTTGAGGATTTGAGGGACCTTCAAGATGAAGCTGCCGAGGATGATGAGGTACCCGAGGACCTTGGAGACGACGGCCTTCCCGCAGTCGACTTGGAGAAAATCAAAGCGCGTGAAGTACGTGTCAAAACACTCGGGCGTGAACACCCCGTAGAGCAGCGGGCCGGCTTGCTTGGTAGCGGCAGACATCCTCGGGTGTATTCGTCAACAAACACAGACGGCAAATGATGGGGTTGCCAGGGCGCGGCTCCCATGTCGGCTTTTCATTGGTTAAAATGATTCAAGACCTGCGAATCCTCACCCATGAATCTAATTATTTCTACCAATGATCGTGCTCACAATTTCAACTACAGCCACTCCATTGGACGAGATAACACATTTTAAACCAATCACAATGTCAACATGTGCCGGAAGTCGTCCAAATTGAGCTTCCCATCTTTGTCGGCGTCGGCCGTGGCCACAAGTACTCGCAGGTCTTCGTCGCTGAGTTTGCCGTACCCGAGGTTTTCAAAGAGTCGCGAGAGCACGTCAAAGCTGACGAATCTACGTCATCATCAGGATCTCGTCACCCAATATTTCGTCATCCAAATCAACGCACCCAGTGCCTTCGGGGTCGTACGCGCGAAAGGCTTCGGCGATGGGGTCGTAGTCTGCAATGTCGTTTTCGAGGAGGAGGTCACAAAGCGCCTGCTCTGTCAGTTCCGATTCGTTGTTGAGCAAAATGCGGTAGTCGCGCGTCGTCATGTCCTTGTAAAAGACCCCGAGACGAGACTGTGGATGGTGATGATGAGTGCTGCGTCACTCATAGCCTACCTTGAGATTCTCCATCGTGACCGAGCCTTTGTGGTCGACGTCGAAAAAGTCAAAGGCCGCGCGGATCTGCTCTTTCGTGACGAGGACCCCGCCTTTGGCCTAGAGCAAGAGTGATGGTCTCGTCACCAGGGCGCCTCGAACGAGACATACATTCCGTAACACGTGCTCCGAGGCCGACGATTCGATGACGAACGGCGAGTTGTCTTCGTAACTCTTCTTCGGACTTGGGCTGGCGGCCATCGTCGTGGTGTCGGCGGCAAAGAATATTTTGAAACGGCCGTTGCGCTTGTGGTTACAAGATTTCACTTTTGGGCCAATCAGATGGCTGAAAAAATCGAGCCTCGCCTTTTCGGCGTCCGGACGACTCTTTCTCAGCTGGGATCCCATTTCCAGCAACAATTTCTTCATGTCCAAATCAAATCAAACTCCCGATGTTGTACGGCAGCGACACGCGCATGACATCTGTCCTTTTGTATGGGACCAACATTTGATCCACCACTGTGGAGTTTGGCCCGCACTTTTCAAGGGGGCAAGAAGCGCAGCCCAAGCCAGAGATGTACACTTTTTACACTCGCTCCGTCATCTCTTCCGATGGTATATCTCCGTGGTGTTTTGTACGTTGCACCCAAAGACACCTTGCATATTCAGCGTGGGTCCCTCTCTCTTGTGCATGTCGCCACCATTGTTGGTGCTTCTTTAACCTGCTGGATCTCGAAACCACGGCCCTTACCGCCTCCGTTGTGATGATGGCGAAGCCGCAATTACGTTGCAGGCAGCTTGTTGGCGACCGCATCCAATATGATCTCCTGGCGTTCTGCAGCATTTTGTGGGGTGCCATCTGGCTATAAATATCTTCCGTCCTGATCCTCTGGCAGATGGCATCGCAGTGGTGCGCACGGCAGCAGCAGTCGCCTTCTGCCATTTTCAATCTTCAAACGTCCAGCAGTACCAATGCTCTCAATGTCGGTCGCCGCCACTGCCGCGGACCAATCCAATCCATGGTCCAAAGAAGTCGTCCCTGTCCTGGGAAAAGCCACGACCAATTCGTGCATGTGCCAGTCGTGCCAAGAACCGATCGCCCAAGGCTGCGTCCGCGTCGGCCTCATCTTCCACCACATGAACGGCTACATTGGACTCGATTGGCACCACATTACATGCTGCGAGACGCCGGAGCAACTTCCTCTCGTTGATGGCTACGAGCTGCTCAGTCCCGACGACCAAGCAGCAATCCAAGCGTTGATTCCATGACTTGTGTGCCAATTTCCTATTTATCCAACCTACTTATGAGTAATGCAATCTGTGTTTATGGAGAAATCAGGGTCTTTTCGAGCAAAGAGACCACGGCTTGTTCGAGTCCGAGAATTGCGAAACCGTTTTTGTTGTCGTGGATTCCAGAATCGGATCCACATTGATTGCGATGGGGACGGCGTTCTCGCGCAAAGTCGGCCGCTTCTGGACACGAAACGACCGCCGCGTCCTCCTCCTTGGCCTCGATGCCGCGGGGAAGACGACGATCTTGTACCACCTCCGTCTCCACAAAGCGATCCCGACGCTGCCGACGCTCGGCTTCAACACCGAAGCGCTGAGTTTCCACGGCCTCACGCTGCATCTCTGGGACGTCGGTGGGCAAGACACGCTCCGTCCATACTGGCGGCATCATTTCACAGGCACACAAGGGATCGTCTTTGTCATAGACAGCTCCGACGCCGAACGCGTGGACCTTGCCAAGGCCGAGCTACATGGGATCCTTCACGACGAACAGCTCCGGGACGCATGTCTCCTCCTCCTCCTCAACAAGCGCGATCTCGTCCAGGGCGACGACGGCGACATCGCCGCGCGCTTGGACTTTCAGAGCGTCTGCCAAGGCCGCCAGGTATTAGTGCAACCGACCGTCGCGACAACCGGCGAAGGCCTCGACGAAGGATTCAAGTGGCTCTGCGAGAACATGGTACCACTGTAGCGAAGGGTAACGACGAAATAGTGCTCGAATGATACACGGGGTCATGCCGCCCGTGACGGGAAGGGTGCGCGCATTGCACATGAGGACACGAGGTCGAAGGATGACGCCGCCTTGCTCGAATGGACAACTTGTCGCCGCATGAAGGAAAAGGAAAGGGGGTACATGCTGGCAGCCCACATCAACGCACAAAACTGGAAGGCCAATGCGGGCATTCACAGTCGGTGCGAACGCACATAACAGGAAACAACTTGATGGAGGATGCGACTCCACTTGATATGGGATTTCCATCCCCTGCTCATGCCTGGGTGATGATGTAATCTCGACTTGTTATGCACTCGTGCTGTTCGAACGCCGCCAAATGGGTTATGATGCGTCCTCGAAGTGAAAAATCCGCGCCGTCGCCGAGGGGTTTAATGATTTGGTTGCTAGCTGTGCAAATCATCCCATGACACAGGGTGTACCTGAACCGCATGGAAACGAATCGCAAGCAAAAGGTGGTACAAAAGAGGGCATTGGATTTAGTCGTACAAACTGTCGTCGTATTCGACGTGGTCTTCGATGTTTTTGACCGCGCCGTTGAGCGACTTCCACGCCACGAGCTCCTTCTTCTTGAGCGTGAACGCGATCGCGTCCTTCTTGAGCTTGTACGTCATGCCCGAGATCTCGGCAAAGAGTGTAGGCACGACCAGCGACCGGACGTCCTCGGCGTCGAAAGAAATGTCCAAGCTCAACGACGTCGGCGTCCACTCCATTTGGATCTTGCCAGCGTCCAACGAGGCAGCATCGGGGTGGTTGACGTAGATGGTGACCTACGCGGCGGCATGAGGACGAGGAGGGTCGAGGCATCGCCGTACGCTCTTGGCGCCGTCGGACCAGCCATAAGTCGAGATCACTTGACGGACGCGGGTCGATTCGGCCGAGATCTCGCGGACTTTGTGCGCGTAGTAGTAGCTGTTTTCGCCGTTCTTGAGGATGTTCTCCTCCAACGCCGACTTGGCTTCCGCCGACGCGGCCGCCGCAGGGGTCTTTAGCGGATGCGGCTTCTTGGCCCTCTTCTTTGGGGCTTCTTTCGTGGGCACCGGGTCGAACTCGTCCTCTTTGTCTTCGTCGCGGATCGCCCGGGCGATTGCGGCAAAGAGGGTGATGAAGCCGATTGCGATTGCAACGATGAAGCCGTAGAACTGCGTCAGGGAGAGCGGCACCTTGATGCTTCCCAAGTGCGTCACGATTTCCACATATTCGCTCTCGGGGCTGGGCTCGTACACGTACGGAATGAACCACTCGCGCGCTGGCATGATGTCTAAAATCTGAAGGCCGTCAAATGCAACGTGGCGGGTGAGATCTCACTTCCGGATACTTCTTGGTATTTCCGGATACAGGGAGTGAATATGCTTGCATTTTGGTCGAGTATGTCCGTATACAAAGTTCACTTATCCGGATTGTCAGGTGAGAATTCGGATAAATATTTAAATTTTATCCGGAAGTCCCTCGGTTGAGAAGAATTGTGCATTCAGTGTGCAAGATCCGTTCACGAGTCGCAAGCATGCTCCAACGAAGTGGACAGGCGCTCGTGCGGCGCTTCCACGGCTATTCAAGCTCCAACTTCATGGGCGTCGTGCCGATGGTCCTGGAACAGAGTCCCCGCGGTGAACGCGTCTACGACATCTACTCGCGACTGCTCAAGGAACGCATCATCTTCCTGAACGGCCCCGTGAACGATCACATGGCGTCGCTTATGACTGCCCAATTGCTCTTCCTCGAGTAAGAATCGCTATGACGGTGGGTGCAAGATTGGTGAGTGGATATTAGGAGCGAACACCCTGAGAAAGACGTGTACATGTACATCAACAGCCCCGGCGGCGCCGTGACGGCCGGCCTTGCAATATACGACACGATGCAATACATCCAGCCTCGTGTGAACACATTGTGCATTGGACAAGCTGCTTCGATGGTACAACAGCCCTCGTGGCACGGTGATAGCTGTGTGAATTTTGAGTTTGCATGTAGGGGGCGCTTCTTCTGGCAGGCGGCGCCGCTGGCGGTCGGTCTGCTCTCCCGAATGCGCGCATTATGGTCCATCAACCGTCTGGTGGTGCGCAAGGCATGGCAAGTGACATTGCGATCCAAGCGGAGGAGATCTTGCAGCTTCGAACGCGGTATCCTGTTTCATGTGGCGATGCATTCACCGAGTCGGACAGGTTGAATCGGATCTTTGCCAAGCACACGAACAAGGATTTGTCAATGATCGAGAACGCGATGGACCGCGACAAGGTACTCTCGGCACACAAGTGTACAACCATCGCCGACTCATGGACGTGTAGTTTATGGACCCAGAAGGCGCGATTGAATTCGGTTTGATCGATTCCATCTTGCTTCAGCGCCCCAAAGGTCCCCTGTTGCGCCCAGAGACCGCTCAATAACTGCTTCAGTATATACATATACAATATGGTTCCTTCATCATTCTTATGCTCCACCGACATCCTTCCTGCGACTTAGATCTCCTCAGTCGCAGCGGTCGCGCAATCAGTTGGTTTTGGATCTTGGAAAGTCTTCTTCTGTAAACATATGGAATTACCTGTGACAAAACATACATTTCAAAATTGAATACCTTTGTGAACAAATAACCTTTTCTATTATTATATTTACGAAGCGCTCGTCCCGCCACCTGACAATGCTCGAGTCGGCGAGTGTCTACGTGAGGGGCTACCCGTCGACAGTGACTGAAGTGGATCTGCGGAGGCATTTCCAAGGTTGCGGCGCCATCTCGAGGATCGATTTGCGTGCGGATGTTGGCAATGGACCCTTTGCCTATGTTGATTTCGACACCGTGGCGGCGGGAAAGGAAGCCGTCGTGTTCAAACACAACTCGTTTCTCCACGATGGTCGTCTCTTTGTCAGCTACACGGAGAACCGAATGCCACCCCCGCTGCCCCCACCCGCCGCGCGCTCGAGCGACGACGACACAAACGTCGTCTACGTCCAGCAAAACCCACGCCACACTACCATCGACGACTTTCGGGCGCATTTCGCCGACTGCGGGACCATCGAGCACATCAGCATGCGGCAACCGGACGCCGTGTTCATCGAATTTGCCGACGTGGCCGCAGCGCGCGAGGCCGTGCGTCGGAAGGACGGATCGATGATGCAGGAGAGCCGCATTAGAGTCCGCATGTCGCACAAGGCCAAGGGCCGGACGACGCCGCCGCCGCCATCGTCGTTGCCGTCGCCGCCCCCCATGGTCACCATCATGCAATCTCCGCCCACAGAGACCCCGACGGTGGCGGGGGACCCGCGGTCGCCCTGGCTCTTTTCGTACGAGAAGACACTCACGACGCCGTCCTACCTCGCGGGCATCCCATCCGACTTGGAAGCGGATCTGCGGCAGACAACATCTTGGTACATTGAAGACCTCGGCAAAAAGTTCAACCTGCCGCTCATTGCGGTCGTGACGGCCCAGACGTACATGAACCGCTTCTACATGCTGCATGCGTTTTCGACGCACGACCGCTTCCTCGTCGGCGCGGCGGCGCTCTTTCTCAGCGCCAAGACCAACGAATGTGTGATCAAGCTCACCGACGTGGCAGAGAAGAGCCTTGGACTCGTGGACGGCGGCAAGTCCCCGACGGCCGGTGACCTCGATCTCGTCAAAACCAAGCTCCGGCAGTACGAAGTCGTGCTCCTCAACACACTCTCATATGATGTCGTCGTGCCGCAACCCTTCTTGGCGCTGGCAGCCCTGGTTGACCGCGCCGCCTTGGAAGTAGATCTACCGCGCTCTACGATCCTTGTCGTCGCCGAAGTCTTCCTCAAGGACGCCGTCGCGGGCACACTCGCGCTCCAGTTGACCATGGACGAGTTGGCGGCTGGCGCGCTGTATCTTTCGTGTCTCGCACATAGGTAATTGGATTACGTCCCTTGCATTTGATTGCGTCCACTGTCTCATGTTGATATTGACTAGTTTGGACGGGTGGTTGCGAGAGACAACGCTCTTTGCCCACGTTCACATCGACACGGTGTCCCACCTCCTCCTTGGTCTATACCCGAAAAGCCGCCTCCCCGCCAAACTCCAAGCAGCGGCAAAGTAATTGTATTTAAGAATATTGGCTACACGACTACTACTTGCGGGCCGATTTGGCGTCGTCGTCGTCGCCATAGATGCCGGCACCATCCACATCCTTGTCGTCGGCGAGGAGCATCGAATCGGCAAATCCCTTGTCGTCCGACGGCGGGAGCACGGTCTGGGCATCCTGGTTGAGTTTCTTGAAGTTGACGATCTTGGTAAAGAGGAATTCGAGCACGTGTTTGGCGTCGCTCCGCTCGGGGTCGAGTTTCGGGAGGATGCCGAGGATTCCCGCGGCTTCCTTGACGTAGTACTCGAGGTCGTCGTCCGAGCACTTGTTGGTGAGCTGCGCGAGGCGGAGCGATTCGGACGCAAAGTGTTCGTCGAGATCGAATTGGTCCAGCGCGGGCGGCGGCGGTTCGCGCAAAATGGGCGGAAACACGGCGGGTTTGAGCGGCGGCAGCGGCGTTTCAAACTACGCAAGTGAGAGCATGAGACGCAAGCTAGGTGTACCTGCGGCGGGATGAGCGAGAGCGGTTCGTGCTTGACGCCGAGCTCCTTGAAGAGAAGGACGGCGTCAGGGATGAGCGACGTGTCGAATTTGAAAAGCGTGTTGTCAAAGAGCTTGGTAAAGTCTTTCGGGAGCTCTTCGCCTTCCTGCATGCACGACCGCAGTCGCTCCGAGAGCGCTTGGGTGTCGGGGAGGCGGTTGTAGTCGCTCAGATCGGGGTCCTCGGCATCGACCGCGTCGAATTGGATCTCCTTGTCCTTGAGGAGCCAGCGAAAGAGGATGTCCTGGAGCCGTGCGTTCTCGTCCTTATCGATCCAATCGTCGGCAAAAAGATGGAGCGAGCCGAGGACAGCCAGTCGTCCGTTCTTCTTTTCCTTGGCCGGCGCCGAGACACCGTCGTAGGCCCAGACGGCGCCAATGGGACGATTCATGGGAAACGAAATGAAGCCCGAGCTCAGGATAGGCGCCGCGGGTTTCTTGACGTTGAGCGTTGCGCCGTATGGGTAGACAAAGTTGAGGCCCTTCTGGTCCTTCTCCATGCCATGGGCTTTGTCGGCGGCTGGATCGCGCGCGAAAATATCCTTGCCTTTGCCCGAGAGCACGTTTGCCTAAACGATGGTGGGTCATGGCCGAGGAGGATGGACACGTACGACGCGCGCGATTTCGCGATTTACGATGCCGCTCGTGATGTACACTTCTTTTGGGTGGTGGTATTTGTGGTACACGGTTCGAATGACCGAGTCGGGGTTGACAATGATGCCGAATTCCTTGAGAAAACTGTTGAGGTTCGTGTCCTTTTCGCCCCCTTCGCCCATGCAGAAGAGCAAGCTCCCACCTTCCCGCATGTAGTCCCTCAGTGCCTGGAACTCGGACGAACTGAAGCGTTCCCGCACGCCCGAGAAGACCACGAGGTTTGCTTGCTTGAGTCGGTCTGGTGACAAGTCGTCTTTGTTCACTTCGACCTTGCATGTCGTCTTGAGTTTCCTCGCGAGCTTCTTGTACCCGGAGGTGGGGTAGAACTCTTCCTTCTTGGACGCATCGAACATGACAACCGTCGATACACCGCCCGCCGCTACCTTGAGGGATTCATCGTACCCAGGCCCTTCCGACATGGCGCCGTCGACCGACTGATAGAAAAAAAGTGCGAAAAGATATCGACGAAACGTCACATCCGGATACAAGTCGCAACCGGTTATCAGCGGCTGTACTTTTTGGCGCCACATTGTTTGTCAAAATCGATAGCCGATGGGATCAAGGAATGCTGACGGACAAAACATCGCCCCAGGACGCGGCGGTTGCATGCACATTGAACAACATGACACATCCAAAGCATGTGCGTCGGTGATGAACCTGGAGTGTCTGAAGGGGAGTCCATCAACTGGAAAGACCTTGACAACGCGACTGAAGTAGACTCTTGAGATGACAGATGACTCATGGTTGGGACAACTAGCGCTCGCTTGCTCGTTCCTTCTGGTGCATATAATACCATGCTGCTCCAACTTCCCGAGGCTTGACGACCTCATGATCGACAATCACCATCGCCGAATGGCCTAGAAACATTCGTTTATAGAGGTTTTCACGAACACCAACGTAATATTCGCTCTTGTCGCTGTAAACACGTCGATATAATATGAGAGAGGTATTCGAACCCATGTTGTGCACCCGCCACATTCCCAAACCACACAAACGGAGCAATAACCCAAGCAAGATGCATGCGGACGGCGTGAAGAAAGCGGCGTTGGAAGCGCTGAGCACGCGCAAGTTGGACGGACGTGGTCTTCGCGTCGGCATTTGCGTCACCCAGTGGAACAAAGAAATCATTGAAGCGTTGCGCGACGGTGCCGTGCAAACGTTGAAGGACGCCGGCGTCGCCGTCGACGACATCATCGTCTTCACGGCCCCCGGTGCGTACGAATTGCCGTACGCCGCGAGCCGCTTGATTCAGTCCGAGAACGTCGATGCGGTCATCTGCATTGGTTGCTTGATCAAGGGCGAAACTATGCACTTTGAGTACATCTGTGAAGCCGTGACCCAAGGCATCATGAAGCTCAACTTGGACACCGGTGTGCCCGTCATGTTTGGTGTTTTGGCCGTGCTCAACGAAACGCAAGCGCGCGCCCGCGCCGGTCTCGAAGAAGGCGGCCACAACCACGGTGTTGAGTGGGCCCAAACCGCGATCGAAATGGCGCAGTTGCGCGCGCGCACCCACAAGAAGGCCGCCAAGTGCCCGTACCACGTCATCCCTTCGTGCCCCTTCATGTGGACGACCGCGCTCGCGATTGTCGGCTACGGCGTCCATCTCTTGGTGTGCCGGAAGCACAAGTAAATGGAATGTGCGCGAAATCCAATCAATAAAACGTGTATCCTTTCGTTTAAACAAACTTCAATGCAACTCTGTGCCACAGCATTTGCTTGCTTTTGGCTGGAAGTGAGAATAAAAATACGTTTTATTGATAAAACCGGCGAGTTGCTGTGAAGCGGCTCAAGCTTCTTCGTCGTCCATGTTCGCGTCGACTTCCGCGTCGCTCCAGTCGCGCTCTTGGAAGCGCGGGTTGCATTCTGCGACCTCTCTATGCTCATCGCATGCTTCCTCACCGTCCTCCTTGGGTTCGTCGAGATGCATGTGCAGGGAAAATCCACCCATGAGCGCATTTTCCGTCTTGATGCGTTCCGCGCGCACTTTGCTCTTCTTCTGCTCCTTCTTCTTCTGCTCCTCAATAGCGTAGATGTCCTTGTACGTCTCCTTCGTCACGCGTTCCTTAAGCAAGGTGAAGAACGCACCGCCGAGGGTCCGCGGTCGACCTGCGACGGTCTTCAATGTCGCTCCCTTCTTGTGCATGGCGAGCGTTTCCGCGAGGACACTGCGCGCCAATCGTTCCCCAATGAGCTGGACGACACGGACCACGAGTTGGATCTTCCTTTCTCCAAGGACATGTGCCATCTCCCGTCCGACGCGCTGCGCATGGTTGGGCTTTCGCTGGGATGCATGCTGCTGCTTCTGCCGCTGTTGCGCGCTCGGTTGGGGCATTGAGAGAACTTGCGATTCTGAAAACTGGCGGCAACTTTGACGACCAACACTCCCCGTTCGTCCATCTGCAAAAATTCTCATGAAAAAACCTCCAATTTGACCCCCTCTGCCATTGTATTTTCACTAAATTCCAGTCTAATTTGAATTGTTTAGCGTGTTTTTCACAGAAATCTTTTGCCCATGGCGCGAATCCAAGATGGAAACACTTGCGTGAATGACAACAACGAGGTGAATAAACTTAATCGTCCCGGATTCTGTTCCTCCGACTGCTGGTGCTGTTGTGGGTCACGATGGCGGTGTAGGTCGCGTTGATGGCGAGCATAGCGTTGACGACGAGCAACATGACGCCGTCAAAGATGTACTTGGGCGCAAAGATGGCCCAGACCATGAGGTGGCGGCGCTGGAGGCCGACAAAGACGGTCGTGCAGAGTGCCGAGACGCTAAAGTAGGCGAGGACGTGGTGGCGCTGGGCGGGCGGGACAAAGTGGAGCGCGACCCAAAGCGCGCCAAACGTGTTGAGCGCGAGGAGCGCGCCGGCAATGTGCGTGTGGAACTCGGCGAGCCCGACAAAGCCAGCGGCGTTTTGCAGACTCGCAAACGAGTTGCCGTGGCCCGTTTGAAAGTAGAAGCTGTGCATGAGGAGCGCGAGCGCATACGGGTTGGGATGACGCGCCAGTTTGCAGTAGAGATGGACGAGGCCGACAAAGGCGACGACGGCGCCGGGTGAGGAAGGACCGAGGACGAGGGTGAAGACGAGGAGGACCGAGGCGAGCTGGTGCGAGTGGACAGCCGTCCAGGCGTAGACGACCCACGGCAGCACGAGCGGAAGCGTGTCGAGCCAGTAGAGCCAAATGGCGGCGTACGAGACGAGGCTGGGCGGGTGGAGCGCGTAGACGACGACGCCGAGTGCGAGCATAGGGAGGACCGTGAACTCGGCGGTGACGGCCGTGTGAACAATGTTGGGGACGGGCCAGGATGCGTAGAGGCGGTGGAGGAGGCAGAGGACGAGAAAGGGAGCGAGGGACGACGACGAACGAGGGCGGCGGAGGAGGTCAATGCCAAGCGCGGCCAGGGCCGAGGCGCCGAGGAAGAGGAGCAATTTGTCTTGGACGACGAGGTAGCTATTCGAGAAGAGCGAGAGCCAGTGGAGGAGAACGAGGAGAAAGGGCGGCGACGGGACGAGCGAGGGAAGCGAGGAGGGGAGGCAAAAGCCAAAGAGTGGCGCGACGAGGCTGGCAGTGGCCACGACGCGGGGGAGCGGGGCGTGGGGGAGGGGCGAGGACGCGGGAAGGACGAGCGCAATAATGGCGCCAACGCCGACGCCGAGCACGAGGTGGGAGAGGGAGCGGAGGGGCGCATGAAGACAAAGGGACGCAAGGAGGAGGATGGCTACGCCGTGGGCCATGCAGACGAGGTCGAATTGGGTGTAGAGGGAACGGGAGAGATCGAGGGCGTCGCGGAGGTAGCGGCGGAGGCGGCGATGGGTCGTGAGGACGTCGGCGTCGTCCGACGTGATGGAATTGAAGAGTGCTTCAAGGGCCGCCATGGCTGGGAGATCCATGCGCACAGACTGCGTCGACAAAAAAAAGTGCCGCAGTTGGTGGGCGTTGACGCGGAGCGCGTCATTGAGGCGCGTCATGGCCTCGAGCGAATCAAACGACGAGGTGGATGACGACGAGAGAAAAAAGAGGTGCGGGATGACGGCGCCGAGGTTGCCAAAGGGAATGGGGAGCCCCATGAGCAGCGAGAGCGACGGCAGCAAATCGACTTGGGCGACAACGGCCGAGTCACTTGCGTCGACGAGTGTCGTGTACATGGAGGCGTTTGTGGCCGGGTCAATAGCATGCAGCGGCAGCGATTTGCTGTAGAGGAAGAGCGCGGCGCCGGTTTCGTCGTCCGTGGCGCCGCCGTGGTTGCCGTCCGTCGACATGCCATGATCGCCCAAGACGACCTACATCATGGAGCATGACACGACAGAGGAGACAAGCGAGGACATACGGCCAAAGTGTCGTCGGGCAGTTTGGCCGTCAGGTCGCGGAGAAAGGCGTTCATTTGCGCGAGTTTTGATTCCATCGCGGGGTGGTTGGGACCAAACGTGTGGCCGACATGGTCCACGCCTACACACATCAATCAATGCGGACAACGACACACGATCGACTGACCGAGAAAGTGCGCGATGAGGACATCCCAGTCGTCGCGCGTCTCGAGCTCGGGGAAGAAATGGTCGAGCACGCCGTTGTCGACCGTGTGGAGGTCCTTGACGTTGAACGAGTCGTACGAGTACTTGCGGAGAAACGCGCCGGGATAGAGGGTGTCCCATGTGTCGTCGCCCATGAAGACAACCTTTTTCTGCATCGCGCCGAGTTGCTTGATCCAATTGTCTTCGGCGATTTCGTCGCTGTTCATGTTGTCCTTGATGTCGAGAAACGTGGGGAGACTGCCCGTCGTGAGACCCTTGAGTCTAGAGAGTATATGGAATGACGAATGAGAGGCGGGAGAGGACAGACCGCTGCATCGTCATGGTTGGTGCGTCGGCGACGAAGCGGAAGAGCAGACTCTGAGATGGCTCGTCCCGCAAAAGCTCATGCACATGGGGTAAATGGTTGAGAAAGTACTTGCCGCCGTCTGCCGCCTTTTGTTGCATTTCCTGTCGCGATGCCTCGTGCATAAAGTCGAAGCGCAAGGCATCGATGACGACGTACACGACGCGGCGGAACTTGACGTTGCTCCAGCAGCCCGGGCGATCGTCGGTCGTTGCATGATGCCGCAAGTGGTGCTGTGTCGTCGAGAAGGCATCTACTTCTGAGCATGGACTCACGTCCGTGGCTTCATACCGCGTGAGGAAGAAGCCGCTCGTAAAGAGATAAAGCGCGGCGCCGTGGAGGAGCAGGACAACCCAAAGCTCTCGGACTGCCATGGTCCCAAAATGCCCTTTTGAATCCGATATCGAATTTGACAGGATTCTCAAAATTGTATCGACAGTTGATTGAACAAGTCAAAATGCATATTTATTCGGGCATTTGGAAAATATTCTTATTAAGAACAATTAGATATAAATTCATAAATTTAAATATTCAATGACTAGGAAGAATATTAATGACTAGGAAGAATATTGCATTGTATTTGTTACAATTACACCTGACACGTTTCTGCCCGAATCGGCGCGCATTTTCGAAAGATCTCGACGCGGCCCAGATGAACACTGCGATGGTACGTCGACACCTCCACGACAATGAAGCTCCGTGACCTCCATGCATGTAGTTTAGAGGACACCCTGGTGGTACATCCAACTGCGCCGTGGCAGGTGGACGGGCACGCATCCACACGACGTTTGCCGACGGCGTCGAAATGGTCGAAGAGTACTCCCAGTGCAACCCGCCGCAGATTCTCGGTACGATCTCCATCCTCGAGATGTTCATGGCTTTGAGCATGTGTAGTACGTCGATGGAAGGCGCCAACGGCATTGGGTGGCGATGGGAAGTGGGAATTTGAAGTCGGCGAACCGACGGCTGCAATCGACGTTGTTGGCGGCGCGGACAAAAACATTGGCATCGCCGTCAATGGTGCCAACGTACGTTTCCTCTCCATCATTTGAGCATGGCTTAATCTTGACGCATCCTTGCAGCCCATTTTCGTGTGCCGCGAAGCCACGGAAGTATGGGAGTGGCGCGTGCGCAACTTGCCATACCCCAAGGACACGTACCTCATCTCGATCGACAATTCAACCCAGGAAATCGTCATCCGCACGACCAACAAGAAATACTACAAGCGCTTCCGCGTCCCCGCGATGGCCCGCGCAAATTTGCCACTCGACACGTTTGCGCTCTCCCATTCCCATGCCAACAACACCCTCGTCATCCAAGTACTACTGCTTTCTTGGATTTCCACTCTCATAACATCATTCATCCTAGTACGACAAACCTGAAGACGTGATCGAGGCTGAGCGAAAGTCCATCACAGAGCGGCTGAAAGGCAGCCGCGGTGGCGCGAACGACCCACAACAATGCCGCCAGCAGTAAACGGCCAGTCAAAACAACGTGGGTGTTTGACCTCTACCGCTGTGGGCTGGATTCTCACTTTGGGGAACGACATGTATTACGATGACAAATAATAGAATAAAAGCTGCACAGACATAGGACAATCTAGTTGTTGACAGGAGCACCCTTCTTGGCCGATGGAGGGCCGTAGTAGGGGCGGTCAAACTGCACATGATCGTCATCGTCAGCAGGTTCTTCAGCCAACCGCCGTCCAGCACCCTTCTTGGCCGATGGAGGGCCGTAGTAGGGGCGGTCAAACTGCACATGATCGTCATCGTCAGCAGGTTCTTCAGCCAACCGCCGTCCAGCACCCTTCTTGGCCGATGGAGGGCCGTAGTAGGGGCGGTCAAACTCAAGGTGGTTGTCATCTTGGTCGCTGTCGCCTGCAGGTGATGCCTCCTTCTTGGCCGAAGGGGGACCGTAATAGGGACGGTCAAAGTTGATGTGGGCATCGTCATTGTCTTCGTTCTTCATGCCTCGGAGCATTCTGGGCTTGGTGTCCTTGATGGCGGCATCTTCGGTGGCAACGCCACACACGGCAAGAGCGCAGAGAACGAGAACAGCGAATACCTTCATCGGGGCAAAATGGAAAATGATCTCATGCCTTCTGGAGCCTTGGACAGCTGGCGCCTGCGCGTTGCATGCCTGAAAACCCCACCGAATGTATTTCGAGATAGTTCAATATCGCTCATATATTGCATTTTTCACAATGAAAGGGGTTTGTATCATGAGAATTTTATACTTTTCTATCAACATATTTGTATGTGGCATTAAAATATCGTTGAAAAATTGTCGAAAAGTCTACGTTAAATGTCGGCATATTCCATAGTCGCGGACCAGACGTTTGTGGGTCCCTTTGTGAGCAATCGTTCTGCAACGCAGGCGATGCAGGCCAACCTGTAGATGGTCGCGATCACTTGCAATTTGTATGCCCTGATACTGAGAAAGATATTTCGTGTACAACTCCACTGTATATGCATTGATGATTCAAACAGCTATACATCATATCAATATATACTTGCATAAAAAATGGAGATTTGGTTTTGTGGACTTGCTTTCTAAATTATATTTGATGCATTTTGTCAACTCAGACACCGCTTGTAATAAATCACTGTCCGGTTGGTCCCTCGATTCCGGATAATGAATGTCGCAACTGCAAACGCGTGGAAATGCTCCCTGTTGCCAATGCCTTGGTCTGCTGCGACACAACGTTGGGGTGTGGAATTCTGCGATGAATTTGCTGTGTGGAATTTGTCAATCGATGGTTTAGACCTTGGCGAGGATGTCCTCACCAGAGTCCTCGCAGAGTCCAATCACTACTGTCCTCACCACAGTCCTCACGTATTATTGCTTCGTACGATATGTTAGCGACAGTGAAATTGCTCTGCCCAGCCAGCTGCCCAACACAGATGATCATATCAGACCAATCCTACTCTGCTGTCGTGATTAAAAGAACACCATGTCGTTCTCGGCGTCCTTTGCGCGCCCACCAATTCCCATCGACAGAAGGGTCAGTTCATTTCTCTTGTCGCCGATATTCTCGCTGGAAGGGTCATGCAAAAGACAGAGAATATCCCGACGATGCATTTATTGGCGTCCTTTCCACGCCGCTCTTGCCTGCACTCGTTGACAATGGATTGATGGATGAGATATCATACTTTCATACCGCGTAATTCTTGTATTTTTTGATTTAGGAGGGAGGTTATCAAAAAGATGTCGTGCATACTTTCAATGGTTTATATCCATTTGGGGAGAAATTCCTTCACACAGCATAGTACTTGCATATACTGGTCCAAATCTTCATGTGATGAGGGAATTGCCTCTTTTCGACTTGAACGTCCCTCGCTCCATGCACCACCAAAAGCCATGCTTATGTGAGTATTATGAACCGGTGTCGACAGGTACCAGTGTCGCCGCAAAGCCACGAGTCCATGATCTGATCCGGTTCATCGACCTTGAAAACGATTTGTACCGTTCATCCCACCATCGACATCTCCATCATTGATACCATTCAAAACTGGTTCCACCGGTCAACATCGTTATTAATGTTGTCCTCTTAAACACACTGCTGTAGTTCTCCATGGATATCGTGTCAGAGCCACCCGCCAGCAATGCCATTTATCCACCCTCACGAGCCGATGCCCCCTCGACCCGCCCCCAACTCCACCACACCGACAACGCCGCCAACCAAGGAATCGATGAATCGACAACCGACTTGTGCACCGGTCGCCACTGCACCACCCACGTCTCGTCGTGGGCACCGCCCGTGCCAAACTTGACGCCGACAAGGGCTCACTCGCACGACCAAGCGCACGAGAAACTGCTGATGTCGAAGCCAGAGTTGCGCCAACAGCGAGCCTTGTACTTGCTTCATCAAGGATCTGGTGGTGGGCAGGCGTCTACGAGCCAAGAAGTCTTTAAAGAAATAGATGGAGAACTACAGCAGTGTGTTTAAGCGGACAACATTAATAACGATGTTGACCGGTGGAACCAGTTTTGAATGGTATCAATGATGGAGATGTCGATGGTGGGATGAACGGTACAAATCGTTTTCAAGGTCGATGAACCGGATCGCACCGGTTCTGTCATGGTCATGGACTCGTGGATTTGCGGCGACACTTGTACTGGCCAACACCGGTTCATAGTACTCACATAAGCATGGCTTTTGGTGGTGCATGTAGTGAGGGACGTTCAAGTCGAAAAGCGGTTATTCCCTCATCACATGCAGATTTGGACCAGTACATTCAAGTACTGTGCTATGTCAGGGAGTTTCTCCATTGGGCGAAGGTGGCTCAATTGCCGCAGGAGCAACAAGTGTATATTTCAGTCGCCGTGAAGCTGACGACTCTTCTTTTGTCATGGGAAGTGGGGAGAATGGATGGCTCAACGACTCCTTGACGATGGGTGATCCAAAATGTGCTCGCACTTGCACACCAAATACAAGAACAAGGACGACTGCGACCTCTGATAGAGCAACAACTACAAATCGTCAAAATAAATTGACGACCAATGGCGCTCTAATCAAACAGAGGCGAAAATAGTGTGTTGGAGGTACATAAAATTTGTTGTTTGCTAATAATCGTGGCCTAGTTGTAGTCGACTTCAATATATTCGCGGTCGCGCTTGGAAATTTTGTCGATGAGATCGGCGTTGCCCGTTTCGTAGCCGTTCGATCCGACAACATCGCGTTCGATGCCGCCGTCGTTTTCGTCTTCGTTGGACTCGTACCAGTCGTTGTCACCGTTCTGGTCGTAGTAGTAGTACGGGCGGTTCAAGTCCGCTTGGCCGTCAATGTCATCTGCCTCTTCAAATCCTTCGACGTCAAAGTTGTCACCCTCACCGTAGAAATCGTCATCTTCTCCCAAATCAATGCCCGGAACGTCACCAAGGACATCGTCGTCATCATCATCGTCGTCATCGTCATCATCATCGTCATCGTCATCATCGTCGTCGTCGTCGTCATCGTCGTCGTCATCATCATCATCGTCATCGTCATCGTCGTCATCGTCATCGTCGTCGTCGTCGTCGTCATCGTCGTCGTCGTCATCGTCGTCATCGTCATCATCATCATCATCATCATCATCGTCGTCCTTGCTCGCTTCAGCTTCTTCCTTCAAGGCACGGACAATCTCAGGCTTGGCCACGGCGGCGATCATGCCATTGGCAGCATCGACTTGGTTGGCGGCCTCGTTGGCGGCGCCGCACACGGCCAATGCGCACACAACGAGCGCGGCAAGTACCTTCATGATTGCAAAATGAAAAATGACGTTCCAAGCTGTCGCCCATTCTGTCGCCCATCGTCATGCATACTGAAACACAGTCATACTCTCGTTGTCAATTGTCGTACCAACTCCAGCTGACATTTGAAATTTGTATCCACCCTGCCTCCAACAACAATTTTTATCAAGCACAAAATTAGCATATATTTTGATTCAAAGTCCACAATGACTCGTTGAAAGTGTTGTCGTGGAATCCAACCCGCGTGCGCGTGATTGTCGTTTTGGAATAAATTGCAATGAACAACAACCTCCTGTGTCGTAAATTGACCTATGTCATGGCCCAAATACCCTCCCTTTCGAAGAACTTTCCAAAATGAAATCCAAATGAATGTCGATCGAGAAAGGAAATATCAAGTGTTGGTAGCATGTTGTCACCAGCATTGCATTAACCACATATCGCGTTGCTCGGCGTCATGTCTTCGGGCCGGGTGCATACTGCAGATGTAAAAAATGTCTATTGCAGATTGCAAGGGGGTGACGACACGTTGCCAGCGTGACTGCCAGCATCGTCTTGCACGATGTCGTTGACGACGATGTCATGGTCGAAGACGTCGATGAGTACTACAAATATGGCTACGAGAGTCTCGCCTGCATACTTGTGGTTGCTTCTATCAACTTTGACAATGTCATCTCATAAATGTGAGATTAATCTGCTCGATCGAAACATGAAGGATCGCTGGCAGCATTTGCCTCCTAGAGCGTGGAGAGATCCGTGTAGTCGGAGTGGGTGAGGAGAATGTTGCCTGCAATTTCCACCCGAAGGCGGTGGCAGTAGTTCAACGTGACGGCCTGCCATGGACTTTAAAGGGGGGAAAGACGGGGGTCGTCGTACCGCTGCGATGATTTGAACGCTGATGACGGCAATGATGGCGAGGTAGAGATTCCAGATTCCATTCTCCGATTGAAAGGACGTCGGGAGGCCGAGGGTAAAATTGATATCGGTTTGGATCAGGTCCTGGCTGATGAGGCCAATGGCGAGCACATGCAGGCCGATTGTGCCAAATGTTGCCCAGTAGAACTAACACGCACGGGAAGATGGGATGATGGGAGATGGAGGAAGGCAACATACCACATCCAGCAAAACGCTGCCGTTGTCCAGAGGATAGAGGAGCGCGGCAATTCCAACCAAGGTGACGAGCAGGCCGACGAGGGTATCCCACCACCCGCGGTAGTAGGTAACCGCGAAAGAGGCGGCATAGAGGAGAGCGAGGATGTAAATGCAGTTGCGAACGGGATTGCGGTACGTGAAGATGCGCGCCGTCATCATTACCGTTGGGTCCTTGTGCTCGACGGCGGCGACCATGGTGGCGAGCGTCGGGCAAGAGCTGAAGTGCAGCCCGAGAAAAGATCGCATTTTATGAAACGCTCAGCGATTTGCGTTTTACTTCGAAAATAGACGTCAAATTCGGTTAAATATCAACGCGGACCAATCGGACAATTTAACGTGCGACTCTTGACGTGTCGCATCTCATTTTGGCCAATCCGGCTGCCTTTCATGGATTTCATGCATATGATTGGACAATAATGTACTCCTTCATCCGTACATTTATCCGGACGAGACGCGGTCCATTTTCCGCCTTGACATCAACGCCATCATGCGGTGGTTGACTGTGTTGCTCTTGGTTCTGTGCGTCTTTTCGATGACGGCGGTGGGCAATGCCCCTGAAAAAGACGACCACCCCGAGCTCTTCAATATCCGAACCCTTCGCAACGATGCCCTCAAGTTGAAGGACAAGGGTTCTTACGAGAAGGCCGCCGACAAGCTCGATCAAGCGATGCGCAAGCTGCAAGCGCTGCATGAAAGCCGCGACGATCCAAAGAAGCGAGCGGCAGATGCATCACTCATGGCACAGACTCTTAACGAGCTCGGCAACGTCCTCATGGCGGACAAGCAGTACGAAACGGCGCGCCGCGTGCTGGTGCAGGCAGTCGATCTCTCCAAGCGCATCTTCGGGCCGTCGCATCCGTCGTACTCGCTCGCGCTGCGCAACCTTGCCGAAGTCTACTTGGCGCTCGACCAGTATGCTATTTCATGACTTATGTCTCCGAGTCTGATGTGCACCAACACTAGGCACGAAGAAGCGATCGAGGCGTACAAGAAACTCAAGGGGCATGCCGAAAAGGGCCTCGGCAAGGGGCATGAGACCGTCATCGACGCGGCGCGGCGCATGGGTGAATCGTACGAGAAACTGCACAGATACAAGAAGGCGATCAAGGTGTACAAGAAAGTGCTGGGGGACATTGGTCTTGGTGGTGACAGGTAATTGCGTATGCAGTTGTGATCATGTTGACCGATGGAGTAGTATCCCGAATGAGCTCCTTCCCGCGGCGCACGAAGCTGGTGTCGCCGAACTCTACCAAGGACTCGCGAGTTGCTTAATGAAGTCGAACCAGTTTGACGACGCATTGAAGTTTGCGACCCTAGCCAATAAAATCATCAAGCGACGAGATGGCGCGACGTCCATGTCGTATGCGTTCAGTCTCAACCTCTTGGCGGGGGTACGCAATCATAAATGGGCAGACTATTGACTGAAGTGTTCTAGACGAATACGTACATGGGTCGGGAGACAGATGCGCTGAAGCTTTTGAAGGACGCGCAAAAGATCGCTACCAAGGCCCACGGGGAGAACCACCCGTTGATTGAGCAAGGCGAGCGCAATATCGAGCAACTTGAAGCCCGCATCAAGCATAAAGCCGAGAAGGCTGCAAAGGAGGTGTCCGCTGCTGACGACGCCAAGGACGAGTTGTAATCTAGTAGACATCCTGATTGGAACATCCGTGAAGTGAACGGCATATTCGTCGCACATTAATCTAGGGGAATGCGTATGTTGCACGCGCATGTGGGCTTGGATGATGCAGAACTTGGCAAACATTATTTGCAATTCCATGTCGGCGGCGATCCGTCGTGTGTGCGAAGTGCGCCAAATTTCAAAATGGAAGATTTGGGGCCGGATACAAGGAGCGGCGAAACTATCCGGATACCCTTTCTTCCAAAATTCGTGTTGGAGAGGCGAATATCGCGGCACCCCACCATGGTACGTCTTGTCTGTGTACGATGGTTATCCTCACACCGTTGCCACTCAGTCTGGATACGAAGCAGAGGAGACGATCAAGCGCATCAAGAGTCACAAGGGCGTGCAGGCCGTCCTGATTGTCAACAACGATGGCGTCCCGATCTACTCGAGCACAAACGACGAAGAATTTGCGATTGACCACGCGGCGCTCTTGTCGCAGTTGGCGGCGAAGGCGAAAAGCACAATTCGAACGCTCGACCCAAGCAACGACATGACGTTCCTCCGCATCCGTTCGAAAAAGCACGAGATTATGATCGCCCCCGACAAAGAATACGCGCTCATAGTGATCCAAAACCCGAACGCGGGCACGGAGCACGAAGTGACCGACCTCTCGTAATGTCTTGATATATACTACATCGACTAGTGTCTACGAATTTCCAAGGATGTGGCGCAGACTCGCGGCCTCGGGGTTGAACGTCGGGTTCTCGACGAACTGGAGGAAGAGATTCGAGATGCGCTTCCGGAGGCCTTCGACCGACTGCGCGGGTCGCCCTCGATTGAGCATGTCGGCTTCGCGGTCGATGAGTTCCATGAGTTCATGCGTCAAGGGACATTCGAATTCCTTGACGGTCCATTTCACATGCAGGAGCACTTCGAGGCGTTCTTGGACGTTCCGAAGCGGGAGCTTAAGGCCATGGTACAATTCACTCAGCTCTTTTGCCCGCACCTAGGCAATGTGTTGCAGGTCGCCATCGAGTGTGGTCTCGACGTACCGTAAACGGCGTGTCCACGGGTTTGATGATCCCGTCGCTCATCTGCCACTGCTTGGGCCGTGAGAGTACATCGAGCATGGCTTCGATCCGGGCCGTGCGGTTCTTGGACGTGGCTGTGGCCTTGAGTCGGTCGATCGTCTGGAGGAGTTTGGTTTCCTTGGCCAAAATCGCCGCCATCGCCGCCGTCCGTTCCTTTTCACTCAGCGTCGCCTCGTCCTCGACCTTTTTGGTCTCGTAGAGGCGCCACTGGTCCAATTCGTTGTACAAGACTTCAAAGTCGTGCTGCGAATTTGGATGCATGCGTCGGTCAATCTCCTTGCGCTGCTTTGCCGCGAGCATCGCCTTGGTTTCCGTTGCAAAGCGTTCGTCGTGCGAGTACATCTCGAGTTTCTTTCGCCTTATCGCATGGACAAAGCAGCGCGCGCGGTATCTACAAAGATTCATCAATGCCGAGACGACGAAATTGAGACCGACGCGCGCCAGTGGCACTGCAGCAGCAGACACGAATCCATCCGAAGACATTCGAGCTGCGACGAATTAAAGTACGCTTTCGCGACCACTTCGCGGTCCCCTGTCGCGTCGACGACCAAGTCACACCGCGTCATCTGCGTCCCATGTTCGCGAACCGTCTGCGCCGATTTCGTCACCGACTTGTGCGTTTGCGTCTCCCGATGGAACCGCGCTGGCCCACGCCGGATCTTTTGCTTGGTCACGACCGTCTAGACGCGATCACGAAAGAGAAGACCAAGATGCATAAAACCTGCGCGGAAGCATGGTGAAACACTTGGTCGGTGATCTTGTGTCGAAACCCGCCAAGGTAGGGCTTGTGGCCTGTGAATTTGAGCACGTGGACCGTGAACGTCTTGACCGGCTCGCCTTGATCTACCAAAGTCTGTGGTCCAGTCGATGATGCAAAAGAGTCGCACCGGAAGTGACAGTCACGGTGATATCGCTTGGCATGACATAGTCGCTGGACCCGATCTTCTTGGCGACGACGGACGCATTGAGGATCATTTCCTGGTCGCTGTTGAGGATGAGACCAGCACTGGCAAGGGTAAAGTCGGCGGGATGGCTTCCATTTGCAGCGCATGCTGTTCTCGACGTCACGCAGGTACGCACGGTACATGGGTGTTACCTTCGTCGAGTTCGGGGATCGTGATCGTGTTCTGCGTGAGCTTGAGGTCCGAGATGACCTGCTCCTTGATTTGCTTGAGGGTGGACTGGGCCGTCGCGACGATGCGATGTCTGAATCCATCGGGCTCGAGCACAAACACGACATGGAACTCCTTCTCCACGCGCGACTCGTCCGTCTCGTTGCCCATGCTCCCAATGAAACCGATCCTCCCGCCGCCGCGTCGTCTGGTCTCGTTATCCGGCGTTACATCCGGATAGGGTGCGAAACCGATCCCGTTGACTTTGTGTTGACTGCTTGTACCTTCGATGTTGGCCCATCAACGCCCCATCATCCCGCGCGACGCAAAGCCATCGTCTCGTTTCTCGTTCAAAACCCTCATGAAGTCCAACACTCAATCCTCCACAGCTCCCCACACAAGGCCGATCCGGACACCGTCGTTGTTGCGATCTTTATCCGGATACGGATACACAGTGTCTAGATCTTTTCCGTCAATTCCGGCACGACCTTGAAGAGATCGTCGACGAGGCCATAGTCAGCGACTTGGAAGATGGGCGCTTCGGCGTCCTTGTTGATGGCGACGATCGTCTTCGAGTCCTTCATACCCGCCAAGTGCTGGATGGCGCCGGAAATCCCGACGGCGATGTAGAGCTCGGGGGCGACGACCTTGCCGGTTTGGCCAACTTGGAGTTCGTTCGGGACAAAGCCGGCGTCGACGGCGGCGCGCGAGGCGCCCACGGCACCCTTGAGCTTGTCGGCCAACGTGTTCAACAAGCCAAAGTTTTCACCGCTCTTCATGCCACGGCCACCAGAGACGACGACGCGCGCGGACGTCAAGTCGGGGCGGTCCGACGACGACGTTTCTTCCGAGACAAACGAGGTCAAGCCGGCGGCGGGGGCGGCAGGCGCGGCGGTCACGGAAGCCGAGCCACCGGTCGCGTTGGCCTTTTCAAACCCCGTGGGGCGGACCGTGAGGAGCTTGACAGTGTCCGACGATGTGACGGTCGCGATGGCGTTGCCGGCGTACATGGGGCGCTGGAACGTGTTTTCGTCGACGACGGCCAAGACGTCCGTGAAGGGCGCGACGTCCAAGGCGGCACCGACGCGGGGGAGGAAGTTCTTGGAGATGTTGCTCGAGGGGGCGACAATGTGGGAAAAGCTCGAGGCTTGTTGGATCGTCACGACCAACGACGTGAGCTCCTCAGCGATCGCGTGATCGAATTGCGCGGCGTCGGCATGGAGGACCGACTTGACGCCTTGAACCGCAGCCGCTTCCTTGGCAACGTCGGCCGTGTTGGAGCCCGCGACCAAGACAGTCACGTCGCCGCCGATCTTGGAAGCAGCCGTGATAGCGCTCAAGGTGCCGCCGGTAAGCTTTTGGCCGGCATGTTCAGCGACCACCAAGGTGGACGCGAAGCGGGAAGCGTTGCTGACGCGCGCGAAGGTGCGCAAAGTAGTCTACGGAGGACGCGGGTCATGCAATGTGCATCTTCTGTTCACCTACTTGGAACATGATGCGCGTGATGCTGTGGCTGGAAATGGAACAGTGCGCCGGTGGGTACGCGGTACGTATCCGGATGAACCCGCACTTTATCGGAAGTTCAACCCCAAAGTCAATGTTGACGAAACGGCCAAGCTAAGTGCGCATCCATTGGTATCCGGCTCCCTCGAAACGGCAGCGTCCAGGACGGGTTGAGACGTCACAGCGTGTGAGGTCATGCGCATATCTGACGGAAGCAGAAGGGAAGCAACGTCAAGACATCGGAGGCACCATTGATCTCTTTCCTGGGCACATCTCTACCGAAGTTCATGGGCCTACCTACACGTCCTGCCTACGCTCGTCGATGGCCTCTTCGTCATCGCCTTCCTTGCTCGATACCTCACGAGGGAGGATGGCGTTCACATGAAGTGAATTGTCTACCTCGACTGCATATTCGACCATGACGTTGTCAAACATCAATCGGTTCACGCGGCGCTGGGTCATCTTGGCCGTCTGCATTTGACTGCGCACATCGACCGCCAGGACTTGATGGATTGCTAGTCACATCGTCAGGGTCATCGAAAGCATCGTCCTGCCTTGCATCATGGTGTCGGCGTCATTCTTGTAAAATGTTGCTTTGGACGCACAGTCTTCAAGTTGCGCGCGAGCAGCCGCGGAAACGTGGACAACACTATTGAGCAGAGGCCTCAAAACTGCGCAAGCATCGCTCAAATGACTAACCTCTCAGCGCCGATGGACTGCTGGATCCATAGGGGCACGCCCGCGTCAGGCAAACTGTCGTACACTAGCGTGACCATGTCAAACGAAGAGCATCAACATGGAGTAATATACTAGGAACGTAGGGTTTGAGGTCCAAGACGGGCGTGCCGTCTACCAAATCCAGAGCCGAAATCCAAAGTGACTTGGTGGCCATGTCGACGCGATCAATTTTGGCGAGGGTGATCCCGATTGGATTCGGTCGATGCGGCGTCCGCGTCGCGAAGATACCCATTCGCTTTTTGAGCATCGGCGGGGAAATTTTGGCCTAATGCACATGTGAAGAAGAGATAGTAGAGATAGCGTACGCGGAAGGTGTGTCCGTGGCTGTCAGGCCGCAAGCCTTCGTGGGCGCGCGCGTTCTTGCCGTTTGTGTTGACGTGGAAGACGAATGTGATCCACACGTGACTGAACTCGCTCAACCCATCCAGCGTGTCGGGGGAGATGTTGCGATGACAAACAATCCGACCGCGCGTGAGGGGCGCCAGCAGACCTTGTCGCGGCGTGCCTGCGTTGATCAAGGATTAGTTGCGTGTGGATGAGACTCAACTGACCGATGCATTGGGAGAAGCAGGAGCGAACAGTCGCAATGGGTTGGACATAATAGCCCGCCGATACATTCAACTTGGACTCGAGCACGACTCGCAGTTCCTACCATGGAATGGTATCGATGAATGCCGTGGACACGAGGTACCTTTTCGGCCGCGGTGCGTCCCATGCGCTCTTCCAGACGCGCCTGCTCCTTCTTTTTCAATGCTTCCTCGGCACGTGCCAAGCTAATTCGCATGGCATTGATGTATCGCCACAGGACGATCGCGGCCGTCAACACCGAGAAGGACGCTGTCGTCCCGACCGCGAAAGCGCGGGAGACCATCGTTCAAAACTGTTTTTCCGGAACATTTCCGGATAAATCGAACGTCCATCAATCGAAAAGTCTTCTTCGGTCACAGAACATGGGACCCGGCGTATTCTGTTTCTCGCATGCCTTCTTCACTCGTCCCGGCAGTGTGTGATTCCCGTTGCCATGACCAAGACATCCTATGTGCCGCTCCTCCGTGTGCTTCAGTTCGCTGTGTCCCTCGTGGCCATGGTCGCGCTCAGCGGCGTCTTCCAGCCCGTGACGATTCGCGGGCAACCTGCGCCAATTTTAGAGACGTCGTACGCGATCAATGTTGCTGTCATGCTCGCGAGTGTGGCGATGATCTACAGTGGACTCCTCTTTGCGATCTCCCACCGTTGCAGCCGCGTCCGCGTTGGTTCGGGGTACGTTCGTCCTCGCCACTGCATTGTGACACTATCTGAAGGTCGACGGTGGAGCTGTTGGCAGATATTGGGATTGCGCTCTTGCTCCTCTTGGCAGGCCTCGTTCTCGCCGACAGCGACGACCTCAAGCACTGCCACGAGAGCATCAATGTGCGCTGCGACCGCTTCGTCGCCGCAATCGCATTGACGCTGGTGGCATCGCTTCTCTTTGGGGCGACTGTCGCCGTCGTCGTGATTGAAGGTGGCGCCAGCGAGACGCCGGAAGAGTCTGCCGTCGCGACTCCTGTAGCATGCACTACACCCAAGGACACCCGCTTTGGAAGTGCCGCACTTCCGACCAAGACGGTTTGACGGATTGCGTGGCAAGATGTTTTTATATACCCTGTGGAAACTTCAACAAAGTTGCACTGCAAGACCGTTTTATTGGTCGACAGAATATTCGAACAGCCAATAAAATGCCTTGAATCTATTTATTGGCGTTTCATTGGCTTAAAAGAAACATTCTGCTGGCGTATTCTGGGACCCAACCGCCATTTGTCAACTTGTAACGGTCTTCTGGCGCCACGTTGGAACTACGAGTTTCCATCGATCTAGTTGCCATTTTCAATCTTCCGTCGGGCCCCGCACTGCTCTGCATCGCACCGTCAACTACAAGCATGAGTCAATCCATCGAACGCTTGGTGCACACGCACTACCACCACCTCCGTGTCGGTCTCCGCGGCACCCAGGCTGTGTTCATGTTTATCGCAATGCTCACAGCGTCCGCCACGACTGGCGTCAGTGCCGGCGACTTTGCGCTCCTCCTCAGCTACACTGTGTGGATCTATGCCTCCGTGTGGGCGTACGTCGCAGCCGTGAAGAAGACCAAGCTGCTCGAGTATGCGCACCAGATGGCAGTGGACGCCGCGCTCTTTGTCTGTCTCCTCGCCGGTGGCATTGCCCTGGCCACGAGCGCGTGGAGCACCGTGTGCAGCAACGAGGTGGTGAAAACTGCCTTTCATTGCGGTTCGTACGTCGCCTGTGTTGTGTTCCTCTTCTTCGGCATGCTTGTTCAACTGGTGGTGCTTGTCGTGGTGTATTTTGGACGCACGCGCGAAGTCAACAACAACGCCGCCACGGTTCCAATGGACCCCGCGTCTGTCGGCACGCCGCGTGGTGAAGGCCCCGGCGACTACGACTACGAACCACCTCAAACCACCCCCGCTTCGTGCGCTTTGTAAAAAGTGGCTTGTGCACAAGTATCTGCATAATCGTTGATAACACGATGTCGTTTATGATCAAAACACCACCTTTGGACTGAATAAAACAATTGATATCGTGGTTTGTGTGCTCACTGATGAATATGAGAAAAGTTTGAAAAGGAAATTATCAAGACATTTGACAACAAAACAGGAATGACAAACGCAGTGCATGAACACAACAGAGTAAATTACGAGTCAATTAGACGGCGCTTTCTTCAACGCCTTCCTTCACTTCCTTGACGGGAGCATCGTTGGTAGGGGTGCCGGCAACAACGAAGTTCGTCGACGCGTCTTCTTGCACTTGGACAGTCTCGACAGCGGGCTTGCCGCCTAAGTACAGCAAAGCCACCACAGCGACTTGGAACAACGTCGCAATGAAGGTGAAGGCGCAGGCAGCTTTGCCAGAGCTGGGCAACCAGCCGAAGCAGGCAACGGCGATACCAGCGGCAAGCAACAAGATGGCCAAAACGGCATCGACGATGAATTGGGTGAATGGCAACACCGTCACGACCTTGGCGTACGTGACCCAGTAGAAGTGGGCACCGAGGTACAAGCAGGTCGTGAACAAGATGAGGAACATGTAGTCGGTGGAGCTCACGCCGGTGGTGCCCGTGGAGCAGAAGAAGCCGATGAGCGAGGTGACAAACACCAACGCGCGGGCAATGACGACGCGGTTTTCAGCGTTGAAGAAGGATTGGACGTCAGACATAGTGATGGAGCTTGACGAGTTGGCTTGGGGAGAAGCGGGCAAATTCGAATATGGCGTTCTGGATAGGTCGGGTGGCGTAGGTTCAACCTTTTTTTGCAACCTTCTAATTTGTCATACAATTTTCAAGTGCATCCTTGTGAAATAAAATCGAAACCTCGACTTCTTTGTTATCGCCAGATCATTGGCAGATGGAATCTTCAAACACGCACCTGCTTCGAAAGATTGGAATGCGTTTTATAGGTTTTACGCCACTGAACACATTCGAAACCGATGGCTTGGCCATCTGCATCGCTCTCTTTCTCATTGTCTTTCGATAATAGAACGTCAAACACATTGACAGCGCCTCGGCTGCTCGACAGATGCACACGGCTTGCATCGCATGCTTTGCATCCTTACCGTGGTTTTGTTCCAAAGCAAGTGAGATATCTGTGCGAAAGACCAGCACCCACGAGAATACCAGGGTACATTCACTCCCGAATATGACACGAATCCACTTCTCCTCGTTGGTAATATATGGACGGGCGAACACGGTGATTTCGCAGTATTATGTGGAATGGCCACAGTGTAGTGCATCCTGCGTGGGTCCATGTGCAGCAGCCGTTCGACGTTTTGTGTGCGCACTTCAACCCTCGTGGGACTCCCGAGGACGATAAAACGAAGCAGTCCATCAATATCGCGTTTTATGTATTCGGTGCGTGAATTCAAGTCGGTGTGGATATGATAAAATTCGTTGAAGTTCAAAAACACTGAAAACCTGAAGTGAGAAATGCAACTGAAGGCAGGCGCCATGTCCATGTCGCGAAGCCCAAGGATAGGCATCTCTTCTCTTGGTCGATGGGAGGACATGGGCAAGCACGAGGTTGATGAAGAGTCTTCTGGTGCCCTTGAGCAGAGTATATCGCGCGATGAGGTGATTGATGGGTTGGGTTCAAAAGATCACGTCGGAACAACCGGACGAACCGGATGGTGTCGCACCTACACAACCAAACGACGATTTCAGTCAAGTGACCGGTTGTAAATCCGTTTAAACAAACAAAATGTGTCATTTGATGGCGTTAAATGGCCTTTTGTCATTATAACGTATTTAGTTCAATAAAGTACCGGTCACTCAAACATAGGATTTTGGTGCCGCATCTTTCTTGCCCTGACGACAGGCTCTCTGCATTTTTACGCGGGAGTGGGATGATCTACCTAAAATAGTCACATTTGGGACTATTATCCGGATTTTCCGATTTGGAAGTGCGACGGGCGAAGGGAAGTGGGAGAGAGAGCGAAGATGGCCGCGGTATGCGCTGGCGTGGCGCTGAGAATCGCGGATGATGGCACAGGTGGCAGCTAAGACATGCTGTGCATGCGGGCACATGGAGCTGGGGCATGCGGAAGAACAATGCCTGAAACGCTCAACCTTCATCCTCTCATGGTTGATCCACAGTGATCTTTTGCATGTGGTGGGAATTCAGCCACATGAGATTTGAATCTTTTCAAGTTGAAGAGAACGTTCGAGAAACGCAACTTCAAGTCGAACCCCTTGTGTCCTTTCAGTCGTCTTCTGACTCCCAAGAAGGAACGGCGCATCTCAACATGTCGTCTTGCGCCGGTCAAGATGAACATCTCCAATGCGACTGATGGGCCACAGGACGATGACAGACACACGCATTGAGCAGATTGCCTTGAACGACTCTCCCCCGCATCTGACGCACCCATCGTCACCACGTCTCCTCATGATGGCGTCAATATGGCGAGAATAGTACACATGAGCGTTTGTGTTCCAAGCCGTGCTTTGGTTGGCGGCCAAGGCCATCATCTGCTCCTTGCGCAATGGTAGAACTCTGACAGACACACGATGTGTTCTCGCTCGTCAAACTTCCCGCGGATGCCAATGTAAGGTGCCATGCCAACCGTCATTTACGGCGTCGATGACGATCGCCTTGTTGCCAGCATGCATACTTCAAGTGACGAATGCTCTCAGCGCAATATGCGAATTGGTCTCACGCGACCAAGAAGAGCAGCATCAGTCCATCGTTTAAAGGCAACGAGGTGACTGACGAGGACGGTGATAGTGATCTCGTCCAGGTGAATGATGTCAGAGCGACGAAGGCTAAAGTTGGAATTGAGATGTGAGATGGCATTATATTGGTGACCAGTGCTTGGTCCAATGTTATGTTGAAGGGTGTGAGAGGGATGTTGTTGGTGATATACGGTCGCACACTTGAATACCGTACCTTCAACTTGGCACGAATGATGGCGAGTCAAGTTTGATCTGCGTTGGTGGTGACGAACCGTTTTGACCAAAGACGCAACATATCATCGCACACACGCGAGAAGATGAAGAGAGGGTCAGTCGATGGCACCTATGACTCAGAGACAACGACGCCAACGCTCTGGTGTAGCACAGGAAGGGACACCGCTGGGAGATGGCTGAATGTCCCCACGCTTGCGAAATTGAGTCAGTGGTGTAGCCTTCACGAAAATACCAATCCCTCTCTCATGAGAACGCGCTGGAGATACCATGCCAATCTAAATTAGTACTGGTAGTTCCAGAGAAATTCCTCTGCCCCAACATGAACAAGCGATGGCAAGTCCACTTGCAATGCATGTTGTGCCTTTGTGACTTGGTCCATCACTTTTTATACAAAGTACGCTTCGTTGGCCTGGCCCATTTGGCGCACGCGCGTGCGCAGGAGATACGCGACTTCGCTCATTTTCGGTCGCTGGGTTGGCTCTTGGGCCATGCATTCGGACGCAAGTGCAACGAGCCATCCAGGACATGTGGCCGAGAACGTCGGCCGCAACTGTTTCTGCATAACGAGACCAAGTATGGCCGTGTCGGACAACGGGTTTCCATTCTCCGAGCGCAAGTCCGTGTACGGGACGTTGTGCGTGTCGAGCTCCGACAAGACAACGCCAAACGAAAAGACATCGACGGCGTCCGTGTAGCGCGAATTCAACAAAATCTCGGGCGCCATCCAGCGACACGTGCCCACGCCCATGGTCATGGTGTACTCGGTGCTTTCGCGCGAAATGCCAAAGTCCGCCAGCTTGGCGGGTTTGTCTGTATCGAGCAGCACGTTGCGGGACTTGAGATCGCGGTGGATGATCTCGAGCGAGTGCAAGTAGACCAATCCGTCGGCAATATCGCACGCCCACGCGAGTTTCTTGGCCCACGCGAGGTCCGAAGACTGGGCCAAGGCATCGCGGAGGTCGCCCATGTTCATGTATTCCAACACCGCTTGGAGTGAACTCGGTCGTGTCCACGCCGCACCCACGAGTTGGACGATAAACTGGCACCGAAACGACGCGAGGAGCGAGATCTCGTCGATGAATTGCTGGATCGTGTCAAAGTTGCTCTTGTGCGCATGGAGCGTCTTGACTGCGACCGACGTCTTGCCTTGATACGTGCCAAGCCAAATCTCACCGGATGCGCCCGTGCCAATCACCCGAAGCAGGTCAATGTCGTTGACATCCAAACGGATCAACCCCAGATCTTTCCAGTTGAACGTTGTCTCGTCGACGGACGTTCGCCGGTTCGAAGAGCTGCCGCCGGTGCGGGTGCCACGAGAATTCAACGTCGAACCTGGGCGGTAGGCGGCGGCAGATGCGCGGGCGGTGGTGGTGGTGGTGGCTGTCGTGGCAGTGTCGCGGATATGGTGATTGCGGCGTGGGGTGGCGTTGGCATCGTAATATGGGGCTGAGTCATCCACGGGAACGTCTTTGGCTGGGCGGTTGCGACGACTCAGAACAAAACAGACGCCTCCCAAAGCCAAGACGAGACCCCCGCCCCCGAGACCACCAATCAGAGTCCAGTTGGTTGATGATTCATTGGGGTTCTGGGCTTGATTCGAGACAGGAGCCGCTGGAATAGACGTGGTCACGGTAGGAGAAGGCGTCGGGGCAATTGTTGTTGGTGAAGGCGATGTCGAAGAAGTCGTCGGTGGGGTAACAGTCGTGGATGGCAATGTAGTTGTTGGTGCAGTGTTGTGGTTGTGGTAATTGGGGGGGAAGTGGTAATTGGTGGAGTTGGAGTGACAGGGGCAGTTGTTTTGGGAACCGTCGTGCTTGGGGTCGCCACTGGGGGGTTGCGCACACGACGCTTTGACCCCCTCCGCTATCGCAGACATTTCTTCGGACACACGTCATCCAGCACGTGGTTCCTGTCATCGAGTGAACCACTTTACAAGTGGATTGACATGGGCTGCCGTCTTGGATGTTGCAGTTCTTTTCACACGTCGATAGACTATCAGTTGTGTTGTCAGTGGCCACGCATGCTACCATGGGGACACGCAAAGGAAAGGGAAGCCTCAGACACGCCGCCATCTTGCAACGAACGCGTGGTGGCTCTGGCATACGCACCATACGTCATGCCAGTGTTGGCCATGCGTTGGTTGGAGGGGAGAGCAGCATGCGATCCGGCAAAGGCACAGAGCACAGCCTCCTATCTCCATTGCACTACTTGCACCTGGAGGCGCGATGTTTGTTCATTGTATTTGACGGGTGTGGTTCGAGATTGCTTGTGCAACTCAACGACCTCCTTTGACTTGTACGGGAGTGTTGCTACTTTGTCGCAGGTGTACATGGTGAATTCTATTATTTGGGGAATGATATATTTGGGGATTGGGTTACCAGATGCGACAAGTTTAGTCACTCGCCCATCCTCGTCTTTGGACCGTCGTAGTGATGTCATGATGCTCGCAGTCGTGTTGTGATGTCGCCTGCTTGTCGATGCCTTCTCGCCACCGTCGCAGAATTTAGATGGTCCGTCGACATAAACGTCTTTTTCTTTCGTAGAATGATGCCGTCGATTGGTCAACACGACAAAGCATGACAAGTTGTAATGTTGAGGTCGTCCGTCATGCACCACATGCGTTCATGAAGGCATCCAATCAGGTCACATCATCAAAACCACTCAAAAGAAGTTCGAACACAGAGTCATCACTGCCTCAGTTTCCACTGGCTCATGGCACTTCCTTTCCCCTCTTCGATTTCTTCAAAACCGCGATTTTCCATAAAGGGACGACGACATTCTTGGATAAAATCCACTCGAATTGATTGGGCTTGTTGCCAAATTTGCTTGGCTTCAAAAAATTATCCCATTGTGCCTGATTGTTGTTCGCACCACCCACACTCAAACTGAAGACCTCTCGAGCATCCTATGCTTGACTTCCCTCGCTACAACGTCCCTTGCTTTCCACTTGGACAAGAAGGAATCCACAACTCCATCACTTCCCACGCCCTGAAAACCTCAGGTCTCGTCTCCATTCAATCTATCCTGCAAAGACCATTTTCAAGCGGCCGTTCAATGCATGTTGAAAACGACGGCGCCGGTGCACGAGTTTGCAACAAACGCAACTCGTGGATACGACACTCCGTCGCACGTTTTGCATTCCCCTAAAAGGATTCCAACTTGCTGTCCCGGCTATGCTACACGACATGGCGAGCTATCTCAGTGGAACGATTTCGATGGCTGGAGCCATGAGCTTGAGAGTCTGCCACAGCACCATTGGGAGGGTCTGCGGTGGTGCCCAAAACGATGAAAGGCAGCAAACCCGCATGATCTTTCTTTGGCGCTTTGTGAGGAGGTCTGTCTCAGTCGCCGAGCTTGGATGCGATGTTTCGAGCGTTTCCCATTCGTTTTTCGAGCTCAGCCCAGTGGGAGCGGATATTTGTTGGACTAATTTGCAACGATCAACCAACCCTTTGACAACACGTGGAGCTTTTCGCAGTTCGATAAACAAACAACTACTGTACACCTGTTATCTCCAAGCAGCAACCCAAGCCCAAGCTTGTTTGATTCGAGCCCAATCTGGACACAAATTACGACTTTGATTCTCCAACACCATATGTTGGCAGGGCGAAAAACAGTTGACCACTCGTCCAGTGGTTTGTGTTGTCCAAATGCCCCCGAGTATTTTAATGGGGGTGCGGGATTGTGGTTAAAATACCATTTGACGTCTCGAAAGCGCGTTTATATATTTAAAACGCTGTTTTGGTTATGTTGGCAGTGAGAGAATCTGTCGAAGCATTGTTCGTCCCCTGGTTCTGTCGATTGTCTGTTCGTTCGATCGTTGATGTTGTCATGTTCGTATCATGCAAGGCATTCAATGCCCAGGGGCAAGTGAATATGTCCACCATCGTCTATCGAACGCAATTGCGGGTGCAGCGTCTGCGTCCAAGTTGGCCGTTATCGCTTTGGTGTCCACGTTTCATTCCCCTTTCAGATTGAATTCGAAGCACATTCAATCCATACTTCGCACGGCACATGTTGCCTCCACAACCCAAAAATCCACAACCCAACTTCTTGACAAGGCGGGGTTCGGTGTAACCGACCAAGGCATGACGCGTCATGGCATATCCGATTTTCCATCGTCATTGTCAAATGCAGGTGAGAAGTGAGTGCAACTGAGTCCAGGTAAATTGAACCCGCAAAGTACGATTGGACGAACTCAAATCTTGCCACCTCCAACAGTTCACTTTTCAATCTCACCATGCGCCTTCCCATCCTTGTGGGTCTCCCATGCTTCGTTGCAGCTGCCTACTTGGACTACCCTTCCTACACAGTCCCTGTCTTTGACTTGAACACGATGGCATCCCCCGACTCAACCAGCGCTATGATCCACGCCCTCGAAACCACAGGTCTCGTCGCCATCCAAGGCATCCCTGGATTTGCCTCCCTTCGCCAACGCTACTTCCAAGCGGCCGTGCAATGCACGTTGAAAACGACCGAGTTGTCTGCCTTGCAACAAAAGTCACTCGTGGATGGGACGCTCCGTCGCACGTTTAGCATTCCCCTCGCTGGCCTCAGCCAAACCATCGCCCAACGGTGTCCCGAGTACACTACCGTCCACAGAGCCTACACAACCGTGGTTGATGAGGTCGCCAAGGCATTTGCAGCCGTCGTGGATGCCAGCCATGGCAATATTGATGATGGTGTCCAGTTGCTCGCTCCAATTGTCGACCACGGGGACCACCTTGACCACTTCCATGCCTACACGAAACCAAGTTCCGCCCAAGCCAACGCTGGCGTTGAGCTCTCGCTGGATTTGCATGCTGATGCAGGACTTCTGATCCTCTTCCCCAAGGCCCAATTTTGGACCGTTGATTCAATTGGCAACGCACTTCCTGTCGCAGACGAAGATGGTGGACTCGTCTTGGAACTCGGTCCATCCTCCCTTGTCCGTCCCGTCCTCCACTCCGATGCACTCCACATCATGGCGGGCGAAGGCCTTCGCCACTGGGCCAACTTTGGCGTCCGCTTCCACGCCGCAGTGCATGGCTTGGCCATGCCTTCGTCCTTGGACTCGTCCATCGTACGTGCCTTTGCCGGTCGCATGCTGCTCTTCCCCTCCGACCAACGCATGGCCAACACTGGCATGACGTATGGTGCGTATGCCAACGCCACCACGCGGTCGTTGCAAGATGGCGGCATGTCCGACGTCTCCCTTTCCTTTGCGTGTCCCCACGGTCGCATGCTCGTGGCCAGTGACAGCATTTGCACCCACAAAGTGTACACGGCCGCCAGTCCATCAACGTGTGAAAAGGAGTGCAACACCCAAGGTAGTTCGTGTCCATCCACTTGTAAAGTGGAGCATTCGATGGACGGAACAACTTGCTGGATGATGTGTGTCCGTAATCTCGAGTGCTCCTACGGAAATGTCTGCGTCAATAGTAATAGTCAAAGCGTCATGTGCGCAACCGCCCCAGTCACGACCCCCAAAACGACCGTCCCCATCACGACCCCAAGCACGACGGTCCCCAAAACGACTGCTCCTGTCACTCCATCTCCACCAATTTCCACTTCTCCCCCAATTACCACAACCACTCCTCCTCCCCCACCAACCACGACGCCTCCTCCACCGACCACTACTACGCCTCCCCCAATTACCACAACCACAACTGCACCAACAACTACATTGCCATCCACGACTGTTACCCCACCAACGACTTCTTCGACATCGCCTTCACCAACAACAATTGCCCCGACGCCTTCTCCTACCGTGACCACGTCTATTCCAGCGGCTCCTGTCTCGAATCAAGCCCAGAACCCCAATGAATCATCAACCAACTGGACTCTGATTGGTGGTCTCGGGGGCGGGGGCCTCGTCTTGGCTTTGGGAGGCGTCTGTTTTGTTCTGAGTCGTCGCAACCGCCCAGCCAAAGACGTTCCCGTGGATGACTCAGCCCCATATTACG
>VJMH01001759.1:0-41527 GCA_009835185.1 Aphanomyces stellatus
GCCGCGTCCTTGATCGCCCCCAAGGTCCTCTTGTCGGCTGGTCACTGCGTCGCCGCTGGCTTCAAGTATGTCTCCGTCGGCTCGCACTTCTTGAGCGGCTCCACCGATGGCCAACGCATCAAGATCGCCAAGGTCACCCGCCACCCCAAGTACGATGAAGAAACGACCGACTACGATTTCTCCATCTACGAACTCGAAACCGCCGTCGTTGGCATCGAACCCGTCAAGATCTCGTGGGTCGATGACTCGTTCATCCAACCTGGCAAGACCTCTTGGGTCCGTGGCTGGGGCACCACCAAGTCGGGTGGTTCGCAATCGCAAGTGCTCCTTGAAACCGATGTCCCGATCTACTCCAACAAGGAATGCGCCGAAATCTACGGCAAGTACGACTTGCCCATCACGGACCGCATGATCTGCGCCGGTGGTGGCTTCAAGGACTCGTGCCAAGGCGACTCGGGTGGCCCGTTGACCATTGTCAAGGGTGACCACGAAGAAATCTTTGGCATTGTGTCCTGGGGTTTGGGCTGTGCCACCCCTGGCATCCCCGGTGTCTACTCCCGCATTTCGGCGGCGCGCGACTTCATTGAACCCTTCTTGGGCAAGCCCGCGTGCTAAATGCTTTGCCCACGCATATTCCCTGAACGTGGTCTCTTTGTCCTGATAACACTCGTAATACATGCGGCGTGATGTTGTGAAAATTGGAGAGTTGCCTTATCGATTGGCTTTTGAGGTACAGATAACGACATAAAAACTCGCCCCCTTATACAATTCAGATTTTTTCATGCAGTATTATTGCCCGCCATGTTCGTGAATCGTTTTAGCCAATGGGTGACGAGACATGCAACGACACTATACATGATATCATGTTGAAGTTACATGTGAAATGAAGAGCTGATGATATGTTGCCCCTCACGGGGAGGACTTGATGACGACGGGATCGCGCGGACTCTTGTTGTGGGGCGTGAATCGGATTCTAGATGCAAGCAACTCGGTCTCACTCGCAAAGACGTCGTTGAATCCTGTGACCGTTTTCAGCAACGCCCATGGGACTACGTCATCGACTTCGCGCCGCAATTTTAAAAGTGAGCGCGAAAAGATCTTGTCATCCGGATATCAATTAAGTACGCACTGGGAACTTCAGAGTGGGAAGCATCCTTTGGATTGGCGGAGAGAATTGTATTTTCTTTTTGTATCAAATTGACCGGCATATATTATTAGTATCAAACGTAGCTCATATAAATATTTGTATTCTGAACGAAGAAATATTTTGTTGTTTTCCATGACAAGTCCTTCTTTGGCTGAAATATTATTGTAGATTAATTATGTTATCTACCTAATTGATTAATTCTCCGGAGTATAAGATTAGTATTAGCCCTAATGGTCTAGTGGTATGATTCCTGCTTTGGGTGCAGGAGGTCCCGGTTTCGATCACCGGTTGGGGCCTTTTTGCTTTCTTAAAGCATTGATTTTTCGTCCATTCCTCAAAACTCAAGATGTCGAATACATTCTTGCGCTCACCAAGCGAGGCTGGAACAGATAACGACAGAAAAACTCACCCTTTGTATCTTGAATTTGTATGGTGTATTTTATTATTCGTGGTGAATTTGTACCTCAACTATGTTTTTGTATGCAAATATGTCCCTTGTATAACGGTATTTTATTGGCTTGTGAAGGGCCAATAAAACACACTGCTGTAATAAACGACCGCGACGACTCACATGATGTGCTCTATGGTCACGTCGTAGAAAATCCTCAAATTGTTCAAATATACGGCGTATGACATATTCTGCATAACAACAACGTCTCCCTGACGAGTGTGTAACAAAGTGTGTGTGGGATCTAAATAAGCAACGCAGAAAAGCACTCTGGCTAGCCCAGGCGTCGCCTGCCAGGCCCACACATGCACGGACATCTCAGCTGATGTGCCACTCAGAAGAGAACGACGTCGATTCTACACTACATGTTATGCCGCTCTCAACTGCTCCGTAGCATTCAAGCGTCGCTTTGTCCCCCCAGGAGTTGGTCGCGGTCGCGAGCATCTCGATGTGTTTCATGTGGTGCCTCACCATTGTCATCCTGTCAAGATCAGCAAGGATGAGAGATATTAGTCCACCTTCGAACCTCATAGTCCGTCTTTTTGGACTCGATAATCCAAAGAATGGATGTCATAAGTGACTTGATATTGTGGTGCCCCAGGTGAACTCGATCCTGCCGCCGTCGTTAGTGAGACAAAACTATTTCACGTTGGACTCAAATTGCAACCAGAACCATCAAGCTCACAAATATCGACAGACTAAATATCCCATTTATTTGATATTTAGTCAGTCGATAATTGTTTTCTGGCTATGTTCTACGACTTGTGAGACATTGGAATATTTCGATCGGTGGTAGGACTGACGACATAGTATACCTGAACTTATATAAACTGTGGATGCACTTCTCGTACATTTCTCGTCGTGAATGCTAAAGTATTGTCGATGAGATGCACGCGCCAGACGAGGATCTTGAGCTGTTGCACTCGATCGCTTCGATTACCCGTTGTCGGTTTCACGTGTCCCGTCACCTCGAAACGTCACGTCAACGAACGATGCGTGTCCATCCCGTCGTGCCCGAGTCCCCGCGACGCCCCACCACGGTCCACGCAAACAAATGGTGGGTTCTCTTGGGCAGTATGTATCTTGTCTTGTCCATGACGTGTTCCCTTTGGTATGTGCTGCTGCTCCAACCCGCGTTTGCAAACGACGTGTGGTGGGCCGACTACCTCCCCAACGCCCACCAAGCCTTGCTCGTGGACCTCTTCAACGGCGTCTTGACCACGCAAACGAACGGAAGCGTGGATATTTTGGCGCCCCAAGCTGTCGTGGACAAGAATTACATCGCGTCCGTCGCGACCACCAACGTGTATCCGACCCACGTCCGCCGATTGATTTTGAACGAACTCGTCTCGGTCGAATACGCCGTCGTAAATTTGCGATTGCTGAGCGCTGGATGGAGCATGTGGATGTATACGCCGTATTGTTGGGTCGATCTCAACCGTGCATTTGAAGTTGCACACACCGCCGCGAGGCAGCAACGATGTGCCGACCGGTACAGCACGAATGGGGCCGTGTACATGGAGACCGTGCTCCGAAATCAAGATTGGGACACCTTCCTCCAAATGTACGGCGGTGACGGGGGCATGTTTACCGTGTCTGTCCAAGAATGGCTCGTCCAAGTTCCTGCGGGCCAAGCCTGGATCTCGACGACGTCGACCGCCCTCGTGACCCACAGCCTTGCCCAAGAAGTGACGCACTGGAAAGCCAAAAACATATCGCACTTTCGTTTGCAATGGCTCAACTATTGGCAATCGGGCATCACTGAAACGATGGTTCTGGAAAATGCACTTGGCATGCAACAAACTATCACGCTCAAGAACGTTCCACGAACGGACGAGTCTTGGACGACCGAAAATCTCTATTGGATGCCAATCAACGATTTGTCGTTTACACAAAGCATGAATCTAAGTCTCATTCGTTCGGCGACCAATTCGTTTGTTCAGTCCCCATCGTTCGACTTTGAAATGTTACTTGGGTTGACTGATCCAAGTGGGAATTACGACAACCAAACGCAATTGTTTCGGGCTACCGTCGGTACGTTCGGTTCCGTTGATGCATATTACGTTGCAGTTCCTCCAGCTTTATTGGCCTTGTATGCTGCTTTCCGACAAGGATTATATAAGTCCCCGAATTGCATTGCAGGTGTGCAAGATCGTTTTGACACAATTTCCGACGTTACTCTGTATCCTTCGCCACTGCCGTGGACCACCCAAACCTTTCAATTTTACGGAGGTAATCCCATGTGCTTGAATGGGGGGTCTCGCTCATTTGTCCAAGAAACTTTTGGATTTTACGACAATTGCGATCGTCAATCCCCCCTGAGTGCCACGTTGACGAAACAATCTGGCGAATTTGCCATTTTTGCAATGGCCGACCGTTTCAACTTGTCAGGGGTGTGTGCTTTGTCGTCAACCCCTAATTCCTTCTGCCAAGATCATCTGAAGATTCTTGAACAAATGAGTCGTCCATGCTCACTGGTTTCTCAAGATATGGCGCCGGTAGTTCAACCTGCCACAAATGCAATAAAAAATTTGAGTGTCTGCGTGATGCAATACGCTTCCGATCGAGAAGACAGCACTTGGATTGCGCTCCAGCAACCACTACTCGACAGCACTGATTGGGATTTTTATGGATGGGTGTTTCTAAACGATTGGGTTGAAGGAAAGCGCGAGGTTGTCTCGTTTGAAGGGGATATAGCTGATATGGTGTTGATATCAACTGCTGATACACCACAACCAGTGACCTCAAGCACAACCTCGCTGCCCAATGCTACCAAACTCATTTTCTGGCTTGCCGTGTATGTATCAATAGTATTGTGTTGCATTGCACTGGTGTGCCTCCTACTTGTTGTTCAACTACGCTTGAACATCCACGGACCCAATCTCATGTGGTTTAATCCCATCGTGGGTTCGATTTGGATTGGTCGACCATTGTTGTTTTTAAGAAGTTGCACAGCAATTATTTTATTGGGCACAACGCAACTCGAGTTAGTGCAATTAAACCAACCTCCGCGTGCCCGTTTCGAATTTGCCCCGCGACCGTTGCTTCATACATTGATTATATGTGGGGAAGCCACATGGTTTATCAACGTTGCCTCGGATTTTCTCGCAGCTGCCATGACAACTTTGACCCCTGTGTATTCTAACATAGGCTGTGTTTTTGCTTGGATTGCACTGGTGTTCATGGAGACTTCAATACCTGTCAAGCCAGTGGCAATATTAAATAGAGTTTGTTCGTCGCATAATATGGACCAAGCAATTTCGTGTCAATTGGGCACTCTGTGGGTTGGCAACATCAATCGTTGCTTTACTGTTGCTGGTACCCAGGTTATATCGCTGCTTTTTGGGCTGACTATATCAGAAATACTTCGACGCAGAAAGGTTTCGACGAAGCGTGCCATGTCAAGGCATTGGCTCGGCATTGCCGATAATTTCTTTCCTTTACCCGACAAGTCACGTTGGAATTTGGACGATGTAGCACTTGTCATGGCAGGCATCGTCCCAGTACACTGGGGTGTATTTGAACATGTATTTGACTTGAAATTGTGGATTTCGCGAAAAGACCCACGAATACTCAAGAGCTCGACATTTCATATCGTCAATATCAATGCAAATGCAAGTGAAAAAAGTACTTTGAACGAAATACGACGGCTGCAGTCGGCGCTTAAAGTTCTTTGTGCTGGACTTGGCATTTTGTATGCGATTTGTGCAATTGTTGGAAGCGTATCCTATCTCCAACTTTCGAAGATTAGTTTTTCGAATGACATGTTCTGGGCTAATTTCAACATGACTGGCGCCCATGTATTCATTGCGAACTGGCTCAACTCGCAACTTATTCTTGGTGTGACGAATTTAACGACCAGTTTGAATATTGATTTTATCAACCAAGTTGGATCATTCGATCGACCTTCAGGTGCCGTCCAGTCAGCCGCCAATTTTGGAGCCCTCATGCAATACACTCAATTAAACACCATAGAGGCAGCGATTATTGGATTGCGGTCCACAGATGGTGCTACGTTTCCGTGGATATTCACGCAATATTGTTTTTTAGATTTTGGGCAGCGATGGGAACTTGCAAACAGTGAACCTCGACAAAAACGCTGCAAGTTGAACATGACTACCAATGGTGCTGTTTTTATGGAACCAATATTGAGAAACATCAATTTCAATGATTTCTACGCCGCTGTGGGAAGTTCTTTTGACGTGGCGATCGCAAATGAGCTCAAACGATCCAATACCGGATTCGATTGGTTACGAAAAGTTTCAAACCCAATTAAACTCGCAATTGCAGACGAAATCGTGATGTGGACGAATTATAGCATAACATCTTTTGAAACACAGTGGCAGAATTACAAATTGATTGGGCTCACGAATGTTTACTCAGTAACTAACATGTACGGCGTTGCATATCCACTCACACTCCAGTACCGGGAGCCATTTTTTCGGTTGAGCAAACAAACAACATTTAAAATGTATTGGGGTCTTGCCAATGATCTGACCGCATTGATGCTCAATAACACTGACGTGAGTGGATGCAGCCTGATTCGCTCCAGCTCCGTGTACGCATTTGCAAATACAACATTGGAAAATGTTATGATCCAGAACGGAACTCTTGCAAAGCCTTTCGCGAATTCGCTTCAACTGACACGCAATGAAGTTGGTCCTTTTGGGTCTGTGGACTTGAAATTCATTGCAATTCCGTTGGTGGCGAAAGTTGCCGTGCACAATGTTTTTTCATCAATTCGAAAGTCTCGCTATCGTAGCCTTGTCGCCCAAGCGGCGTTTAGTCAAATTAGTGACGTTTCAAACAGCATGTTGCCTGTTCCGAAAGCATGGACCGATATAAACTTTCTCTCCCTTGGCGGGAATCCATTGTGTCAGGAAATTCCATTTGCAGTTGGTTTAAGTGTTGGCGCAGGTCTGATAGCACTCTTGTCGTGGGACCAGCAATGCACACGAAACGATATTTGGATTAATATGTTGCCAGATCGAGAATCAGTGATTGCCGCACTAGTGCTGGCCAACACATCGATGGATATTATTGATGCGATGTGTGTTCAGAACCCTCATTATGAGCCTCAATGTTTGCTTGCACTGAATCAAAGTATTGATTTTGTAACTACCTACATGGGTGCCGATTTGATACAATTAAATCAACTGGCGTTGGAAGCCAACGACGCCATCTATGCATTGAATGTTCAATTGTTGCAATATGGTCAGCAAGACAGCACATCGCCGTTGACTCTTTACCAAATAAACATTTTGGACCCGACGCAACTCGAATTTAAATTCTATGCGTGGCTATTCCTTGTAGATTGGGCCCTGGGATACCGAGAAGTGATTGCGTTTCATGGTGATCATGGGTCCATGAGCTTGATCACTGAATACTTGTTTCCACTGATTCAACGTGTCAATACCGCTGAAAACCCCGTCAATTTTGCCATCTACCTTCGCACGATTTTGTGGTATGTTACGTCTGCGCTGATTGCCGTGGCCGGGTTGATGCTGACATATGTTTTTCTGAGTCGTGGTCTCATTGAAATTTGGAATGTGTTTGAACTGCAGCGCGTGGGCGCGATAGTGTGGGTCGGACGCCCACTCTTGGTGGTCCGAAGCTTTACAGCCATCGGCCTCTTGTCCACGTGCTCGTTGCAGTTGTATTACACAGGGTACATCTCGTTCTTTGCCGTGGTGCCATCGACTTGGTTTGAAACAATCCTTGCGGCCAACGAAGTCACGTGGCTCGTCGCAATAGTAAACGACCTTGCGATGGCCTGGACGCAAGAATATACCAAGTACTATTGCTATGTGAACAGTACTATCGTTTGGCTCATCACCGCGTGCTTGAGTCTTTCCATGCCGGTGGCACACAACATGTCGATTTCAAAGCAATGCCACGTTGCCCAAATTGATCTTCACGTTGTTTGTACGAGCGCCAACATCACGATTGGAGATTTCTCCCGCCTTGTGGCGTTATCTGCGATCGTCGTGGGTTGCAATGCCGTGTGTTACTTTGTCACGTTCTTGGTTGTGCGGTCGCCGCGTCGCCCACAAGTCCAATCGGTCCTCTTGTACTCGGGCGCAAAATACCTCTTTGAAACATCCGCTTGGATTCAAAAGGACACATATTACATGGATCGCATGTCCGCCGTCGTGAATGGGATTTTAACCCTGCAATGGGGCAATCATTTTTACGGACTCGACATCAAACTCTGGTGCACATTTCAAATCCCCGTGGCTGACCTCACAGACGAGGGTGACGTCGTGAATGCCGAGCTGATCACGCGCGCTAAGTTTGCTCTGCCTTTGAGTGTCTACGAAGTTGAATGGTAATGGCTCAACAGACGAGTAACACATTTGTTGAAGTCGCAACTCACGATAGAACTAGCAAGGAATATTTTCAGGGTTAATTGCGATATTGTAGAAAATATATGTCTTTACAAAGGAGACACATTGCTAAAGGCCAGACAAATGTTGAGGGTGAAGGAAGGATCAGCTTGTATGGACGACACCTTTTATTGTCGAAGTTCCCACATGATAGACTGGGATAGATCGATCAAATTAAAAATTCCATCGCTCCCCTTGGATGTATCTCTGAATTCATGTAGATCATTATTGATCAACTTGTGACAATGGAAGCGCAAGTGGTTGCGTCGAATCAAATTCAAATCACCCTTTCTCGATTGAATAAAATTGTCCAATACTAGTACTTGTCAACACGTCAACAACTTTATCCTTGCCTTTTGAGTGATAACCCAAAATGAATGACAACTTGGCGAAATTTAAGCTCCAGCATGCCATAATAATCCATTGTGCAAATTGAATGCCTACGAGGCCAAACATAATTCGTCGAAGCGCCATCCGTGCCAAATATAAACGCCACGGTGCCAAATATACTGCCCCGGACACGTAATACAAACGAGATGGTTGCAAATATAATGACACACATGGGAATTGAAAAATGGTGTAGTAAAACTTCACGGCGGTACAGCCTCCAGTCAATCGCTCACACTTTATGCTTCCGTTGGAGTCTGGGTGAAACCGTTTGTGAACCAGTCATGAGAACCACAATTAACCAAAGCAAGTCATATGCTGTCGCACGTTAATACCAAGACGGCTGTGGGGTGAGTTAACGTTGTTGCCATTGATGCTGTGGACTTTCAAATATCATGTTAATCGCAAAACTGTGCTCGGTTTATCAATGGTTGCGAAAGCCTTCGGGGGCGCGGGTTGGGTTTTTACTAGTGCTTTTCGGGCGAAGTACGTGTGCTTCACGCTCTTTTCTTTTCTGGGGGATAAATCAGTATAAGCGGCAGGTAGGCGCTTTCCTGACGGGTTAAAATGTAATCAACCTCTTTTTCATGGGAAAACTGGGGTTCCCTCCTCGCCAAGGCACCGCTTGCACAAAATTATACACACTCGACCTTCGATACGCTCCGGTGGGCGCAATTTTGTGGGCGGGTGCTCTGTCGTTGCTCGCAAGGTGTGGGGCTTTAGCTGAATGGTATTTAAGTTAACGAGAGGTGTAAGCCAGATTTTTTCAAAATTTGAACAAGCGTGAATAATCTGCGAGCACAGGTGAAGTACTGAATACGACCGCCTTCGGGGCCTTCGAAATACAACCAAATCGGTTCAATTTTTTTCTTCAATTATGGGTTGTTCTCTTCAATTATGGGTTGCTTGTGTCTAACACAAAAACTTGGTGAGACATCAGTGATGTCTAACCAAGTTTGTGTTCAACATGTCACCTCGCACACTTCACTCAAGAAAAGTTGCGATCCCTTGAGGAACAACATACTTTATTGAAGGGTGTACTTAACATCCTAGCGTACTTGCACAAGGTACAGTGTACATGCGACCAATAGTCAGTCACCCCAGTTCAAATCCATGCAGATATGCCGACCCTTCTTCCAAACCAGCACATTAGCTGAAGCCAACTCATATTGTCATTGAACCTCATGTTCATTTTTTAAGTGTGGAATGAATGCACTGTCTTGGTAGTTCACGAAACTTCTCATGTCGTCGAATTGCGCTGTCGCTCCTTGTCGTACACGTGTCTGCGCATTCCAAGATCTGAAATATCGCTGGATCTAAAAATAGGTGGCCTTCCACAAAAAAGACAGAAAGCTCGAAAAAACTTGAGAAAAAGAATTGAATAGAAAGAGCAAGTGATTTTGACAAAAGCCTGCGACAATTAATATCAATGGCCATGATTCTTAATTCCCTGCGACACTGAATACATTTCATTTTCCAACACCGACAGACGCACACACCATCATGCAAGCGTCGATCCTCCAGTGGGTGAACCAGCAACGCAAGCCGTCGACGGCGGCGCACCATGCGGCGAAGAACAAAAAAGACATGGCGGACGAAGCCCCGTCGAAGCGCATGAAGTGGAGTGAGGAATTCGATGGGTTCTCGACCGACGGGGAGGCCGGGTGCAGTCAAGACAGCATCTTCTGCAGTCAAGACAGCGCACCCGACGACTCGGATCGCGTCGATCTGTCGAACGATTCCTATGACGTGTGTTATATGGTAGATGCAGACACATTCCCCGCTTCCGAGAGCCGCTTGGAAGCACGGAAAATGGTACTTGCGCGCGAAACTTGTCTGTCCTTTCTCACCATTCGACCTCGTTAGATCAAAGACAGCGTCCATGGTTGCATTTACCTCGAACCCATATGCATGGCAATCATCGACACAACTCACGTACGCGGTCTCTCCTCGCGTCGGTCGTTCTCTCATCATTGGTGGTAGTTTCAACGCCTCCGACACTTGAAACAGCTCGGCGCGACGTACTTTGTGTACATGGGGGCCACGCATTCCCGATTCGAGCACTCAGTTGGCGTCGCGTTCCTCGCCGAGTCGATGCTGATGCAACTGCGTCACCATCAACCATGGCTTGGCATCGACGACAAGGACATTTTGTGTGTCAAGATTGCCGGCCTCTGTCATGATTTGGGTAATGTACCTTTGCTATACATGGAAATCAACTCAACATTGGATCTCCATTCCATATTAGGACATGGCCCGTTCAGTCATGTTTACGATGGGATCTTCATGCAGCAACTGCAGGAGCGTGGACACGACATCGCGGCAATGCGCGGATGGACACACGAACAAGGATCGTTGGATGTCTTGGATTCATTGCTCCAAGCGCATCAAATTGACTTGGTCGCGTTTGGGTTGCATGCGATCGACTACGAATTCATTCGTGAACTGATCCTCGGACGGCCTCTCGGTCGCGGCGCGGTGTTCCGTGGTCGTCCCTCGAAACCCTTTTTGTACGAGGTCGTCAACAACTCCAAGACGGGTCTCGATGTCGACAAGCTTGATTACTTTATGCGCGACGCACAATACACTGGGGCCAAGGCGGGCTGCGACACACATTTGCTGCTCTCGAGCGCGCGAGTGCTCCCCGATGCCACGACGGGCCAACTCACCATTTGTTGGCCCGAAAAAATGGCTGAACAAATTATGAAAGTGTTTCGCACGCGCTACGAATTGCATCAAGCAGTTTATCAACACAAGGTACTGCCTCCGAAAAACGTTGTCTGATTCATGGGACGGCGTAGGCGACGCGCGCCATCGAATATATGATTTGTGATATTTTACTGGAAGCGGACGCGGATTTCAAGGTTTGTCATGCTCAATATGTAGGTAAATTTCATCCAAATAGATTCGTGGCGTGCGAATCTCTCAAGCCCCATTGCACATGGTACGGTTGATTTATGCATTCAATCCATTTAAGATTCTGGTATTTGATTTAACGGGACGCGCAGGAAGCTTACATGTGCTTGGACGATCGAATTTTGGTAATTTGTCGTGCAAATATTTAATATTTGATTTCTCACTTTTGAACTAGGCTCTGATTGAGAGCAATGAAAATCCTGCTTTGGAAAACAGCCAATCCATTTTAAAACGCATTGCTACCAAACCGCTGTACAAGTGGGCTGGTACAACCCAAGCAACGGCGCATTCCACCGCGCTCTCGGAAAAACAAATCAAAGAAGAAATCGTCCGGTGCAGCAATGACGCATTGGACCTCCGACAGTTAATTGTGGAGAAAAATCGGGTCCATTTTGGCCAGAAAGACCGCGATCCGCTCCAAACCGTGCGATTCTTCAAGAAGCATGCGACGCCGTCCGCAACGTGTTTTCAGTTGCATGAAGTTGCCTATGCAATGCACTGTCCCAGGCACTTTATGGAATCAAACGTGCGCTTGTTTGTGCGGGACCCTGAGCATGTACGATCTTACGCCAAAAAAATGATGTTTATCTATTGTGTAGTTGCATGTTGCTCGAGTGGCCTTTGCAAAGTGGAGCACTGAATGCAACGGATCCAGCATGTATCCTCAAGAAGAGTAGACAATGGTGGGTGATCATAGGCATTAGATGTGGCGTTTTTGATGGGCTGAAAGTCTTTCGACGGGAATACTATAGTAATACGAAAGCATGAAGCTACCGGGACTGCATCAATTGGACCAAAACAGTGTCCACTAACAAATCGTGTGGACTTACGTTGATGTGGTGGATTTCCATTCACAATTCCCATTAAAGAGAACGCTGCCTGAGAGCACGTACTCACTGGTCCTAGCAATGCCAGTCGACAACTATTTCAGCGAGGAACAATCAAATTACAACTTAAGGCAGCAACTGCCCCAAGGTGTCTACAATCTCACGCAGGTGCACTGGTTGGGGCATAGTCGTAGTAGACTGGCACAGCTGAGCAAAGTCCTTTGCGACATCGCACAACGTGAGGACTGCGACCTGTTGGGCAACGTACACGCACTCGGGCACACGGCACAACTTGTCTTCGTTCTGTTTGTTAAAATCGTAGACTCCAAGTCCCGTCTTCTGCGCGCATGTTCTCCAGTAAGACCCCTTCCCAGGCATTTCGAGCAAGCGACTTTGGTCGCACGGGAGGCGACCATCAATCGGGAACGCAGAGACCGCCGCCGCTGAGACTAGTGCAAGCTGCAAAAGAGGGCGCATTCTCCAATCTCAATGTCAACTCTGGAGAAAACCAAGTTCGGGTATCCGGATTTGCCGGATATATGTGGTAAGTTTGGCAAGTCGTTCGCTGGATGGTCCTCTCACAAGTCAATGCAGTTTTCCATGTAGTTGACAGAGTAAACAAACGTGTATGGATGGCACTCTTGATACAAAATCCTCGGGGCGTGCATTGCATCAAACCACCCCCATCATTTTTTGTAGCAGGAGTGTCGTCTTTTTCTCGAACTGATTAGCCTCGTTTTGATTTCCTTTTACTTGCATCAAGGGTCACAATGTCTTTGATGTCGACGTCATACAAGACGTTCACAAGACTACTTTTTATAAGTTTACTATGCTGTGTTCGGGGGTCTGGAGGTTTGGGGGGTTGGCATTTGTCGCTTGGGTTGTTAATGAGCAGCCTTGCCATCGTCCGAGCTGTCATAGTTGGGGTCACCTCGATCGAGCGCAGCCGGGGAGCCTTCTGAGTCAAGAGCGCTGCCCCAGTTGTGACCGCCGGCGCCATGCTTCTTGGGTTCGGCGCCAGAACCAGCGCGGCCGCGCGATTGGCGGTCCTTGTGGTCATTCTTCTTGTTCTTGAGTTCGCGGCTCACGGGCATGTTGAGAATAAAAGGTGGTGCAATGCGATGCAAATTTGAAAATGAAGATAGGTTGCGTGGAGACTATCATAAAAATACCATGCGATGGAAACCGAACACATTCTTTTTCCCCAGGTAAGGTTTCGGCCAATTGGCGTGCAGATACGATAAACAAGATGAATTGACGGCCTGTGATTGGTGGAGTGACATCCTCACGCCCCATCGCCGTTTTAATTTGAACCAATCATGTGCACGTCGACTAAAGTAGGAACCAATGACATTGCACGAAAATGCAACTTCAACCGGCGGCTGTTTCACAGCTCCACGACAACAGCATTGTCGTCAAGCCAATCTTCAAGAACGTCACCACCGCCCCACGGGATGTGCATCCTCGCATGTTGTGACTGTGTGGAACCTTCGCCAAGGAACATTTTCGTTTGAGCTGGGAAAAAGTGCATGAGGGAAACCACGAGTTATGATATAGACTCGGGACACATCGTTGCGTTTGTATTCAAGTCTCTCCTATGTAACGCGACCCTTGAAGGATTGAATCATGCAAGGATACGAGCATGTTTGTGAAGGAAGTGAACAGAGGGGAAGTTGAGATAAAATGAGTTGAAATACGGCGCAATTTTGGTTTTGAACGCGATATGTGTGTTGTCTTGAGCTTGGCGCAGCGGTTGCAGTTCTGCGTCAAGTCAAATGCCACTCTCCAAACCGAGCAAGTCATTTTAACCGCTCAAAATAGTATGATTACGTTCGGCACATGCACTTTGTCCTGGACATGAATCAACTCCCTTCGTGACCCTTGACGTCGGACAGAAATTGCATCAATTTAGAGGCACTGGTGTCTCGTGGGTGGGAAAATGGTAAGAATGCAAGCGCAGGCCAGGGGCGTGGGCTTGGATCAAACGAGAATTCTTCATCTGGGTATTCCAGACCCAAAATGCGTGTGGTTAACTGGAATGTCATTTTAGCTCTTCTAAATCAAAGTCAAAATATACATAGCATCCGTGTTGTTGATATGATTGGAAGTCCCTCGCCCAAAAAACAAAAAATGACAAAAGATGAGACGACCATGATTATTTTGACCACTTGAACTGTCCCCCGTGCGAAACGTGGGTGTGTCCGTAATCTTGTCGCCAGATGGTAGTTTTTCTGTGTGGTAAAACGCGTTAAATTGAGAAAAACGCTGTCCCGCGCGTTCGAAATGGATAATACCCCGAGGCATTCCTTTAAAGGAGAGGAAAGTGCGTTGCAGGATCCGTTCTGATCCGATCAAGAGACGTCGTGTGATTGGCTGGTTTCAAAGTAATAGAAAACAAACTCGAATTAAATGCCCCAGCCAGGTCGCGGTGGTAAACCACTTGGGTTGAGTATGGAATAAAATAGACGGGGCGCTTGGCCATCGGATTCAACACATATCAAACAATGGAAAAAAACGCAGCCCCATTGCCTCTCCGTCCGGCATCTCACCTCATCATGCTTGAAGACATCGCCGCGAATGGGGTGATCGTCGACATGGAGTCGCATCCGCTCTACCGCACCCTCTCACACATCAAGACGAAGCGCGTCAAGGAACTGGAGTTCTACAAGCGCTACATTTACACGTTGCAGGCGCAGGTGTCGCAGAACCAGCGGCGGCGGACTTCGCTCTTGCCATGGGAGGAGGTCGCGCGGGCGCTGCAAGACGACACGTTGGACCGCGTGCGCGACAACCGGCGACTACAGCAGAACATCGAGGCAAACCGCCGTCTCTGCGCGTTGGTGAAGCCCTGGATTCAGCGCTTGACGCTCGAACAGCCGCGGCTCGAGGTGCGCGACTCTCTCTCTCTCGATCTCATCGTCGTCGTCGTGGTAGCGTCCCCTCAATGCATTCGACGCGTGTTGGAGGCAAGCACACCTCTTTGCCGGCGACGAACGCACGCGGACAACCGGGACGGAGTGGTTGATCCGACACATGTACCACAACATGGAGCGGGCGCTCCACGACGTTCCGTTTCCATCGTCCACGTCGCGGGATCCGTTCATCGATGTCCGCGTCGCCGACGTCCCCGCTGACTACTCGACGAGCGGCATGGAGCTGCAGGCGACCCAGCAGTTTGTGATGCCGTTCTCGCTCGAGCAAGTGGCCGACGGCATTTGGGCCGCGAACCGCACGTTTGCGCAGTATTACCTCAAAAAAGATTTCGAGCGGAATTACCACGGCCAACTCAGTGGAGCCGAAAACGAGATGGAATACGCACAGGAAGAGATTGGCACGCCCGAGCAGAGCATCACGATGAACTGGATCCAAGGCCGCTTTCACGAAGCCGACCGCACGTCCATCGTCGTCAAGACCATCGCCGACGACATGTTTCCACTCCAAGAGAATGCATGGAGCATGAGTCTCCAGCATTGGATCACCATGACCCGGGCCGGTCCGCATGCGACGCTGTGCCGCGTCCACTACTCGGTCCAACAACCCATCACGGCCACGGGCTTTGTCCCAATACGTGATGTCTCACGGCAGCGCAAGGTTGAACCTGGCGTCGACGACGTTGCGACCTACCGCCTCTTGGTCGAACGCGAGATTCGAAGCCACACGGCCCAACGGCAGCTCTTCCCCAAACATTTGGAAACCGTGCTGACTGAAATGGCGGCGTTGAAAGTTGATGAAATCAAGCCCGAGACACACGTGGGCGACGACGTCAAAAGCGAAGGGACCATGTAGAGACAAAGATCGACATTTGAGGGCTAGGAAGAAAGTAGTAAATATTAGGATAACGTATAAACACAACCGCGAGGTACAAGCACGAATCACAAGAGGATGACAACCCGAAATTCCACAACGTTAACGTAATACCATGACGAAACAAAAATGGAAAAAACAGGGCCCCAACCGGTGATCGAAACCGGGACCTCCTGCACCCAAAGCAGGAATCATACCACTAGACCATTAGGGCTACCATGATTTCGGATATAGATTTTCCATATCTAAAGCAAGACTATTGATTTAAGATAATTTAAACGCAAAATCAAATAAAATATTGCAATAATTCAATATTTCATTTTCTACAAAAATGAAAAATGCAGTGACCTGCATATCCAAATAATGCAATATTTCAAAATATAACTGTCTGGATGCCATTTTTATCATATCTTAATTGCACTCTGCGGAAATAATCTGACCAATCAGAGAGCAGGTCGATTGAGATCTTTCGAATCTTTTTTTAGCGCGAAGCTCACTTTGAAAGCGCACCCGAGACAGGGAAGTGCAACGGACGGCACAGCGGTCCCGACGGGAACGACAATCTCCGAAGGGAATGATAAGGCATCGCAGCTCGCGGAAGCACGTGGTGCTATCTCGCACGATTTCTCTGTAGCGCTGTACACGGATTCATTCATCTCTGTCGCGATCTTCTACAACGCATCCAGGTAATGACGGGATTACAGCATGCATTGATGACAGGACACTTCTCGATAATGCATGTGTATCTCCACTGATATACGAGGAACCAGTAGCAGTTTGGACTCTCCACGAATCGCCTCGACTGAGCTCATATAAACGAAATGCTTGCCCTTCCATAATCAATTCTGGCATGTGATGGGCATTTCCATGCATGTCGCGGACTGATCAGGATTAGCTGGTACGACACTCAATCATGCGGCATCACCGGATTCATTCCTCATGAGTCGATGGCGCTTGAAAGCGATGTTCTTGGGGTGAAGGAATTCATGAAAAGGAGTACAATATTGCGTTTCGAGCAAAAATATTCTACTTCAAGTCAAATATTTTCTATTCTGTTTTTAGTGATAGTTGGGCCATTTCTTGCGATAAATTTTATGCTTGAAATGGTCACCAGACGCGACAATTTCCGAGAAAAGTCATTTTTCGATTTTATCACAATAATCGCCAAATTATCACGTTTTATTCTGATATTCGATGGCATCCAGACAGGCCCAAAAAAGACGTTTTTTCTCCAGGTGATACGTTTTTCCCCTACCATCGAAGCCACACTCTGGGCAATTGGAACACCGACGACAAATCTACAAGGTCCCCACGGACTGGTACCGAGTGGATTGGAGGATGATGTGCTACCTGCACATTTTCAAAGATGGCAAATTTATTCCGTCCGTGGCAATGATGTGGGACGAGGATATTTCTAAAAGACACGAATTCATTTATTACGTTTTATTCTCGAATTTTCCCCATCAAGAACATGGAATTTATTATTTCACACCGAAGTAGCGTATCCATAGAAACCAAAGAAATCGAGATGACCATGCCACACAAGAGACCTGAGCTTAAAAATCGTGACCTTGGTGTGCCTTGTCATTGTCCACAGGCACATCAATTCTATCGCCATCTTTGCATAGACAATGCCTGTGTTAGTTCAAGTCCGATTTGATTGGCGCAAAAAATCGGCAATAGATTTGCAATAGACTCTCCACCAATCAACGTGCACAATGATTTCATTTTTATACGACGTGCTCGCGGATTGGCTGGGCGAAAAGTCGAACGTTGAGCTACATCGTCTCGCTTTTATCCTCACGAACCTTTTATGCAACGGTCCAAATCCACGCCGCCACGTACAAGGTCCTCATTTTCAAATCAACCAACAACATCAAACATGCCTCTGAGTCGCGAACTCCAGAACAAGAAGAACGACCACAAGGACCGCCAATCCCACGGCAAGGCTGGCTCGGGCGCTGAGCCCAAGAAGCATGGCGCCGGCAGCCACAACTGGGGCAGCGCCCTCGACGCCGAAGGCTCTGCTGCTGCCCTTGATCGCGGTGACCCCAACTACGACAGCTCGGAAGAAGGCAAGAAGTCGGAGGCCTAGTTCATCCGAGATGTTAAATATAAATAAGACTAGTTTGCTCAAATTGTGGTCGAACGCCCACTTGTTGATGGTGCACGCCAGTGGACGACATTGCAAGGTTGAAACCATAAGACACAAGTGTGCTTGCGCCAAAAAGGGACCCCGCCATCGAAATACCATCTCGAAAGTCCATCTCCAACGGCGGATGGTGTTTCGGCTTGAGGTCATCCATGCGGGTTAAGTTTGTGTGTATCTATGGAGTCAATCTTGCATCGCAGAAATGTCTATCTCTCGTCGTGTGTTTAAATCTGTGAGTACGCAAAGCGCTGACGCCCGACACTTCAAGTGAGGAATTTTTGTTGGCAATCAAATCACACGCAAGCTCAAAAAATTTACTGCGTACGAATGGTGTAAACGACGACAGGGCCATCGTCTTTGTCCATCTTTTGCAATAGAAAAACTCAAGGAGGTCTTTTTTTTAAGCACATAACAGGGCGAACAACGAGAGTAGAGTCGATTAAGCAACGACGCGCACGCGACGCGTGACGAGAGTGGCCGCAAACTCAAAAATGCGCGCGATCAAACTTGGATCAAGCACCTGATGCCATAGACTTTGTTGGGTATCCACGGCCATGCATTTGTGTTTCTGATGCAACATGCCAACGAAAAGATACTTGACGTCGACGGGGAGGCGCGTCACATACAATGGTTCGTCAACATGGTGGTCAAGAAAGGCTTTCTCGGCGCCAGACGCGGCTGCCGTGTCGACCGTGAGTCGCACCAACGTTTGATTGTCCTAAATCAAACGTCCCATCACGTTTCCATGTTGGACCCCACCCCTACTGTACCTGCAATGCCTCGTGGAGCGCCGTGATGCCAATGTCGCCAATCAAATTCTTGGAAATGTCCAAGTCTGTGAGATGGGACCAGGACAACGCGCCGGCCAAGTGGACGGCGCCGGTGGCCCCAATCAAATTCTTGGCCAAATGGAGTCGCTGCAGCGGGTGACTGGCTTCGCGCCACATTTGAACCAAGCTAGAGATGTCTGTCAATTGACACGCTTTGAGGTCCAATTCGAGCAGGCCAGGACATCGCACCAAGAGCTACACCGTGTGAGCCAGTCCAAAAAATAAAAACAAATACCTCGTGCAGCTCGGGGCCCGTGAGGCCATACCGTCGCAGCCGCAAGCGATCGAGTCGATCGCGGGTTGGAAGCATGTCCAGGAGCGGCAAGAGCAACCCCGCGGGCTTTAAATCATCGAAAATCAATTCGCATAGGCCAAGGCGGCGAGGCGGCGCCGGGGCATCTATGGCACCGTGGACAAGCTGCTGATCGAGCCACACGAAGCCTTGACGAGGTAGCACGACACACGCCAGGGTTTGCTGCCACGCTACGACTTCGGCGATGGTGCGGTGGCCGTCAGTCGGATGCGTGATGTGATGCAAGCCCGTGGCAATGGACGATGTGATGCTGCACTGCCTCATCGCTGTGGCGGCCTCGATGTCTATGTCTCTTTGTCACAGATATGCCAGCGACATCAACTGCACGCACCAGTCGTCGTGGATGCCACAAACGAAGCGAGTTGGAAATGCGCCATCGCGTCCAAGACATCGTGTTGGAAGGGCAGGCCCGAGAGATTGAGCGACGTCAACGTCGCGTTGTGTGGCGACTGGAGCAACGCGAATGCGAGCCAGCGACCCATGTCGATGTCCATGGTCGGCATGGCAAAGGCCAACGAGAGGTGTTGCAGCGTGGGATGGTATCTATCGCCGTCGTGGTGAGGCACGACCACGAGGACGAGGACAAGGTACCGCAATGTGGACGCGAGCGCCGTGACGTCGGCTTTCGAGAATGCATTGTCATGGAGCGAGAGATGCGTGAGTCGAGGAAGGGAACATGCGCGGAACGGTGCGAGGAGTGTGAGGAAAGCGTCGAAGAGGAGCGGGTGCCGCACCGTGAAGAATCGACTCAGATCCAAATGGACCAATTGGTCCAAGCGACCGACAACGCCGAGCACTAGCGTACACGTGAGAGAGTGGGAAGAGAGCGACGCGGTGGTACAGGATGGAGAGACGTGTTTGTAGTGCCGCACACGCAGGCCATGGAGCAAGGGACGAAGACGTTCCAACGCAAGGACATCCGCGCCAAGTAATTTGTCGCCGCCGACGGCCACGGACAAGCGAGATGGAGAACCATGACGATGGTCGAGACTTTGGACGTAGAGAGACACCAAGAACTCGAGCGGAGGGATTTTTCCGCCCGAGAGGTCCCAGTCGATGTGGGGGCAATGGGCCAAGACACGGGCGAGGGCCGGGATCAAGGCCGTCCAAAGGTCGAGCGAGAAGGCCGTGAGTGGCTGGGAGAGATGCACGCTGTGGGATGCATGGCGGCGCGGAATTGTCGCGAGTCCATCAATGGCCACTTGAAGGTTGGCAAGTGAAAGGTTTGGCCTCAAGACGACGTGGAGGACGCCGTCGAGAGTGCGGTCCAGCGAGCACTGCATGGGAAAACGATCTTGCAGTTGCAGGATATAGAGCCATGGTTATATGATTATGATTTTAAATTAGCGTGAATATACTGGTTCTATAGTGTAATGGTTAGCACCCCAGACTTTGAATCTTGTATTCCGGGTTCGAATCCCGGTAGAACCTTTGTTTTTGCACTTGTAATTTTGAAACATTGGTCTCACAGGCACATTTTTTCCATGGCAACGATACTGACGTTAGAGGTCATTACTAGTATACTGTGCTGTAAGTGACACATATTTTCATGGTAAAGTTGCCAAGGATATGTTTCCCACACTTGACTCGAGCGCTGCGTTGAGACACGGTCTCTGTTTTCGACGTCTGCACCTGTTTTTGTTATATATATATTGATGGGAATAAGTTGATTTTATACTTAGTGCTCTCGCCAGGTTAACATTTATTTTTGAGTCGAGGCCGTCGAGGATGGAGGAGTCGAAACAGTCGACAATGGTGGCGTCACTTCCCCTGCCGACGTGTCCGAGGGCTGCACGTTTGTTGAGTTGGGGGCAGATACGTTGGCGGCCTCTTGCAACGCGAGCACTTGGGCGCGGAGTTGCATCAATTCCATGTTCTTTGCTTGGACAATCAAGTTAAGTTCCTGCACCTTGCGTTCGTATTGATCAAGGCCGGTCGCATGGTTGGCCTTGGCTTTTTGATGGGAAAAATCAAACATCGCACTCTGGACGTCAGACGTGCGCCGTTGAAAGCTCATTTTGTAGTTGACCCGTTTCTCCATGGTCGAGGCTGGGAGGACAGTCGTCGTTGCATTGTTCAGCGCTTCTTCCCTACACACAAAAACATATGAGATGATTCCTTGCCAGACGACACGTACGCTTCTGCGGGTTTTTGATTCGAGCTAAAGCTTTCGACCAAGAAACCCACAAAAATGGGCAATAAAATATTGCTCATCGTGATGCGAAACGTGAAAAAGAATATCAACGTGTTGGGACTCTTTGTGATGAGGTACGCTGCGTCCATGATGCTGTTCCAGCCCGCCAACATCGCTTCTTCAAACAACGTGACCAAACAACTAGGGCAAACCAATAATCATCAACCTCAAAAACCACGACATCGAAGCCATACTTTCCAAACGTATCCAGTTGGAACACTTCCTTGTGCGCGTACCACGGCGTCGCACTTGCTTTCAAGGACGACGGAAACGAAGCCAAGAGCGGACCGTAATTCGCTTGAGCCTACGGACCAATGAAATCACAATCGACACAAACATCACTTACCAAAATCCCAAACGCATACACGACACTGAGAATCACAAGCGACAATTGACCAATCAGAGGCATGATGCGATTCTACGTCATGCATCAAGATGTAAAACAACACGACTGGGTCGTACCATGGTCCACAAAATATTGTGGAACGGAGGAAATAAATTGAGCAATTTGAGCACACGGAGCGAGCGCACGGCCAGTGCCATGTCGTAAAACACAATCGGAAACTCAGGGTCGAGGCTCGTAATAGTGTAAAAGATCCAGCCCACGGCGGCCGTCGCAATGTCGAGTTTGCAAAATGGTCGATTGAAAAATTCTATGTCGCCCGTTCGTCAAAGGATCGCCCGTTCGTCAATGGACCGTACCTTCTTGGCCAAACGCAAACAATTTCAAGACAATTTCAACCGTAAAGAGCGACAAGAGGGACACACCCACGAGGCGCCACCGTTGATTGAGGACCTTGGTCAGAGCGTAGTTGTTGACTTGGGTTGCTTGGACGACGGACAAACAAATGAGAAACCCGACAAATACTTCCATGTACACGACGGGGTAGCCAAACACGGTCGTTTGGGCCAGCAACACATTGCGCACGCGTCGTTGCCACACCTTGATGCCTACAAGCACATGTGGTCAATCCCCTGTTTCACCACACACATGCACACACCTTGCACAAAGGTCGATTGGCGGTGCCGCTTTGAGACTTTGGCGTTGACAAAGATGGACGCCAATTGGATAAATTCTGTAAAGTCGACGACGCGCGTCTGGTTCACGTCGCTCGAAAAGAAAACAACTTCGGCTTCTTCGGCCGTCCAGTTGGGTTTGAGGTACCTACACCACACACACGTGAAGTCGACGCGTCACAACCCACTCCTGGCCTACTTGCACACTTTGAGCCACGAGTCGACCGAGAGCGTGCGCGGGAATATCGGGTCGTCGGGGTCGTCGGCGAGCAGGTCAAACGCTTTGCTGAGCGCGATTTTGCGTTTCTGGAGGCGCTTGTAGAGCATTTTTTCCGTGTTGCGCTTGTATGTGCGGTACGACACGGCGATCGTGAGTTTGATCAAAAAGAAATTCGTAAACAGGACAAAGAGGATGAAATAGAGTGACGTCCATTGGTTGTCGACATAGTACGGTTGCATCAACTAGACACTGCAATCACATCACGACGCTGACGACAACAACTTACCGCCGGCAACGTCGGCAAACACGACTGCAGAAGCAACATGTTGTACAAGGCATCGCCCAGTGTCGAAAAATACGGCACGCCGAGCATCGTGCTCGAATCGGCAAAGAGCAGAAAGCCCGTCAAGCCAAAAAACCCGACGACGCAGAAAATCAGCGCCAAAATGACCGCCACGTCCTTGAGCGCGCGGATGCAGCTGGCGAAAACGACGCGGACGTTGCGGCGCCGCGCAATGACAAGGAACGGGCGGAACGTGCGCGAGTAGCGCGGGACGGCAAAGCCGACGCCGCCCCATGCGAGCGCCATGTCGAGAAACGTCACGAGCAACAAGTAAAACCTAGCAGACATCGGCATCCGACAACGCACACGAAACAAATGTACCGCAAGGTTGCCCACGGTTCGCGCTTGCGGAATTTGTGCTTGGTCACGTCCGAGCTCATGTCGTAGCGGACCCACACATCCGCCGAGAAGACGAGGATGCAAAAGAGTTCGACCTAAGGATGAAGGATCACGATCCTGCGCAACACACAGAGAGGACGTACCCACCACAGCGGCATCGCGCCTTGACCATCCTCAAAGAACGCCAACAAGCAACAGCCGAGCCCAATCAAGTTGAAGAGGTGGCGATACCACGACGAATGAAACCACTGCACGAGCCGGAGCGCGTGGGCGTCGATGCGGTAGCCAATCTTTCGTCCGTGGATCCCGTCTTCGATGAAGGCGGCGGCGACGCGGTACTTGTCGACGTCGATCACGGTCGTGTCGACATGGTTCACGGGAGAGTACATGACATTCGAGAGCGAGATTGATCGCGACAAGTCGGCGCGCGTGCGCGGGAACTCGCTGTCGTCAAAGAACTTGAGCGCTTCGATGTCGGCGTCCATGTCGTCGGCCATTTGCTGGGCCGTGTTGTCGGTGGCGTCAATCTCCATCAAGCTCTTCCACTTGGACTGGTTCTCTTTCAGCGACGTCGACACTTCGATCTGGACATTCGACTTGAGAAGTGGCGTCGACTCGGACGACGACGACGACGCCGAGCGTTGAAGGGTCCGCGGGGAGCTCACGTCGTCCTCGAGAATGACGGGCGGAACGCGCGCAGAGCCGCGGAGACCGCGACGATCCATGAGAGAGGAAAAGGCAGAATGCGACAGCAGCAACGTGGTCACGCATTTTTTTAAATTGATTGATACAGTATACAAAACACAAGTGACTGGCAAGTGGTTGGGTGCATTTTTTTGCGTGACACATAAATTTTTCAGCAACGCCATGGAAAAACCTCTCTCTCTTTGAATAAATTCAAAGAAGGTGGAATGTAAAATGACTATAAATACACGCAGATTTAGTTGGTATATTGACATTCTTATTAAAACAAGAATAAATACATTTGTTTTCTGCATTATTCATGCTTACATGGATTTTATCCATTATCAGAGGTGCTTTCCTCACACTCCACGTGCAAGATCGAACCCACGGAGAAATGCAAGCGCTACCGCTACTCGGCAGGTAGACCTCAAGCAATCTGGAGGTGCGTGAGCGCGCGTGATCAAGCCGTGGCCCATGTGCGGGGCAACACATCGCACCGCAACAATCCAACACAGAAAGCCCGATCGTTGAAGTCGGTTCCATGGAATCTCCGAGGGGTGGACGTGCGAGGGAAAAGTCATTTGGATACAAACACCAAGTATGTCGACAAAAAGGTGTCCCAAGCACACGGACATGCTTCGAGAAGCAGCGTCGGCTGCGGCGCAAGTCTCACGCACCGAGGCTCAAGGTTCGCGGTACGCAGGACCAGGGGCGAGGTGGATACCGCGACATGCGCGTCGCACACTCCACACTGTTTGGGTGCTCGCGAAGGATTTAGCGGACGTAGCCACTGGCGCCAGCTATGGTCGACGATTCTTGGTGTTGTGTTGCACGTGCTAGTGTCATGGACATGTCACACATTTACTACTGAGGATACCCACACATCGTGGTTCGAATCCCGGTAGAACCTGTCTTTTTCCCATTTTTTCCCTTCTCTGTTTTGCCCATTGCCATTGCTTTGCCTGCCGCCAAAGATAGGAACTACACTGAGTGAGTGGTTCTCCTTGGTTATGAAAAAGACCACACTCATACGACGGGGTAGTTTGCCCGTATGCTCTACCCACTTTTTGGTCCTTTGGACTGGGTGATGGGCATTTAAAACCTGTTCAATACCTGAAGTATGACGTGGCAGTGCCAAATCAAAGCAAGACCAACGTGGCGGCGGCAGCGACCGCGCCAAGTGCATGTTATTCGAATGGAAGGTCCTACCAACGAAGGTTAGTGGCTGGATACTCCGCATCCAGTGCATGCCCGAACGTGAAGACAAAGGACGACAAGGGTAGTAGTAGATATCACATTAACATGCAATCACTTTTGGATTCTACCATCTACCTCACAGTAGCTCGCTTGTTGCTTGTGCCTGCGCAACAGGTTATGAGCCCAAGCTCAACAAGCATGACCACCGAATCCACTACGATCAAGATGTTAAACGGAAGCAACTGGAGCACGTGGCGTACCTTCATCCGCATGCGGCTCATGAAGTGCGAGGTGCTGCACGCCATCGACACCTCCATCACTCAACTGGGGAGACGGAGGTCGACTTCGGCAACCCGATCGAGAAGGAGAAGCGCGAAGGAGAAGCGCAAGGCGATGGCGCTGATCCTTGAGTCCCTCGGCGACTTCCAGTACGAGTACGTCGAGGACGCCACAGACCCGCGCCTGGCGTATGAGGCCCTCAAAGCCAAGCACGAGCCAAAGAAGGCGCTTGGTGGCCCTAAACAAGGAATATGTCAAGTTGCGCTGGAACCCGCGGCACCAAACCTTTGAACAGGTCATGCGCGAGTATGAAACGCTTCTGCGCCGAATGCCCAATGGGTCTTCACCAAGAAGACAGACGCGCTCGGCAACGTGGTGCGCTACAAGGCGCGTCTAGTCTGCAAAAGCTACAGTCAGATCCACGGGATCGACTACAACGAGACGGTTTCACCTGTCGTGTAAATGGCATCGCTGCGCGCGATCATTGCCTTCGTGGCCTTTAAAAACTGGGCGGCGCTCCAGGGCGACGCCGACGTGGCGTTCGTCCAAGCACTCATGGAGAAGGGCATTCTCCTCTTCACAGACCAACCGCCGGGCTACGAGGACGGCACCGACGACAAGCAACTTCTGCTGCGGGCGCTGTATGGGTTCAAGCAGTCAGCGCTGGCGTGGTACCGCCGCAATCGGAAAATCATGATCGCCCTGGGTTTTCGCCCGAGCGCGTTGGACCCGTGCGTCTACGTGCGAGGGTCAGGTGACGACATATATATAATGGAAATCGTGGCGACCTACGTGGACGATTTCGTTGTGGTGGCCAAGACGGCCGCCAAGGCCGACGCGGTCATGGACCAGCTCGAGGCCAAAATCAAAATGAAGCGCCAAGGCGATGTGCATTTCTTCCTCGGCATCAAGGTGGTCCGTGACCGCGACGCCGGGACGATCACACTGTCCCAGGAGGCGTATGCGTGCAAGGTTTGGGAGCGTTTCGGGATGGCGAACTGCGCGGGCTGCAACACGCCGGAGGTGGACGAGCGCGACGACCTATGGCACGACGACAGTCAGCCCAAGGCAGACCAAGAGCTCTACCGCTCGATTGTGGGGAATCTACTGTACTTAATGACGTACACGCGTCCCGACCTCGCCCACGCGGTGCAGCGCCTGTCCCGCCACCTCTACGACCTCCGCGAACCGCACATGGTCGGAGCAAAGCGCGTCCTAAGATACGTCAAACAGACGGCTTCAGCGGGAATTACCTTCAAGGGCGGGATGCGATTCTTAGCGGGCACTGCGACGCAAGCTGGGCGACGCGGCCCGACCAAGTCAACGTCTGGAATGATCTGTTTCGTGGGCAGCGGTGCGGTGGCGTGGCGGTCGTCGAGGCAGCGGACCGTGGCGCTGTCGACCTTGCGAGGCCGAGTACATCGCCCTCGTCGAGCTCGTCAAGGAGCTCCGTGGCTGCGCGGCTTCCTACAAGAACAGGGGTTAGCACAGAAGACGACGGCGGCGCACTGCGACAACAAGAGCGCCATCGCGACCGGTGAGACGGACGCGGTCACGGAGCGGAGCAAGCACATCGACGTGCGGCTCCACTTCATCCGTGATTGCGGGCGGCGCGATCAAGGTGCACTACGTACCGACGGGAGGCCAACTGGCGGACGTCATGACCAAGGTGTCTACTCGACACACGATTGACAAGTTCAAGAGTGAGGTCATGGCCGTTACAAACGAGCCCCAGCCCATCAACGGGCAAGTGGGACGGACGCACAAATCAGCGAGCTCCAAAGGATTCCATCGGCCAAGGATAGGCGCAAGGCCTAGTCCCATGTCAATTCGGCAATGGGGAGTGTTGGAATTGCCTCCCACATGGGACAGGTGGCGAGACCAGCGTCAGCGCACACTTAATTTTTGGTCTTCTAATTTATTTTTAAATAAGTTAACAGGTGACCTTTTAAGGTCAGGTGGACCTTTTAAGGTCCACCTGTTAAGCTTATATCCCCGAATACTGTATTTTACCCTACACCTACAAAAATTCCAAAATTTCAATACCACACCCATTTTCATCTAATGGGAATGTCTTGGCGAGTCGTTGAATTAAAATATTTCTGCACAGTGGTTGGCGGGTCCTGGGAAATTGCAGGTCTGATTGGCGGATCCCGGGATTTACCCCTCCGCTAAAAGCAATAATTTTTCAAGCAATCGATAGCATCTATTCGTATTACTTTTCAGAGTTGGGGAGAACGGTGCTGTAGGTCCGAAAACACGACCATAAATTACCAGTTTACGTTTGGCTTGATAGTAAAGCCTCAGAGATATTTTCTGTATTTCCATCATCGATTCAATACCTTCCTCTCTGCTCCGTTACATCGGTGGGATGGCAGCCTAAGCGAGGACATAATGCGAGAGAAACGAACGAGCGCCGCACCCGTGGTCAAGGGTGTCAATTGAGGCAGTGCCGTCTTCAAAAAGATGGGAAGATGAAGGAATGAGACTTGACGCAACCTGAGCACGTGTGACGACCACGCATTCCACCAAGGAGGAACAGTGCTAATTGGAGTCGACGACAATGAATCTACCCAACGGGAAGCAGAAGGGCAGCGGTATTATTAAGTCGCAATGCAAAAAAAGTTCGCGAGAAAAAGGAAGGTTCTACCGGGATTCGAACCCGGAATACAAGATTCAAAGTCTGGGGTGCTAACCATTACACTATAGAACCACTGTGCGAAGTCTTTTATAACGTAAAGTTTTAATTTAACGTTTTGGGACTAATCTTGCGTGCAGACGACGACGAATTTTGGGGACATCGAAAGTCATGCGCAGACATCGCACATGATTATTAAATTTAGCCAATGAATATTCATTATACAGTTTCAACGCTTAACATGTACTTTAGTTCGAATATGATTATCTGCCTGCCAATCACCATCAAGATTCATAAAAATAGAACCACACACTATCGACTTCCACTTGTGCCAACAACTATTTCTTATCACACGTGCAAACAACCGAACTGGTGCCTGTCATTTAAGCCCTTTTCTCAAAATTTGCTCGAGCGTGATGCATGGTTAGGTTTACACGTCCGTGTCCACTGGCGTCTTCTTGTGTCTCCGCTCGCGTGTTGTCGCCGGCAATTCCATTTGCGTCCACCAATTGCAGATATGCGAGAATCCGCTATGACCGCCACGACGCCTGTGGCAGGCAATGTTGGGCTCCACAATTAAGTGTGTGTGCTTTGAGCGAAGCACGGCTGTGTCGACGTTCGTGCAGTTGGCGGGCCGAGGCAAGAATCTACGGCGCTTGGAGTCGCCCACGACGATGTCGTATGGATGTGTTTGTTTTGCAGGCCGTGGACGAAAAGGCCACGAAATATGTCGTGTAAAGGCAGTCAACATGATCAAGCGCAACGACGCCCATTGTTGTGGGCTCGGGTATTCGCACTGACTGGCACTCGAAGGCATGGTTTGGAGAAGGCGAAAAACGCACCAGTCATTTCACCGCTATACTTTGACGTGTGACACACCGACAACGAGGTTCTTGTGTTGGGATGTGTATGTGCGGCAGTGGCAGTGAGGAAAGTAGGTCATTTTGTGCAGGCAGTGGAGGAAATCGGAAAAGATCCCACAGGCTGAACTGAACATTGACAAAAGATCCAAAGACTTGAAATGCTGGAGCGTTGAATTATGTGTCGCAGCACAGAACGTGTTATGATTGGCCGGATGACCTTCTGAAGTCACTTCCCTTGGACACATGTTGAAGAGAAGTACAATGACGAAGTATTTGGTTTTCGAATCGACTTGAGGACATTGTAGCCATTTGGTTTCGCCAATCAACGAGCGATGCCGAGTTTGATTCAAACATCGCAATCACCCGTTGATATGGAGTGGGGCAGCATGTTTCGGAAGACTTTATTTGAAACATCAACTCGACACTGCCGAAATGATTGTGTGGCGTCGTGTGACTGTATGTATTTTTATTTGTAGTGCACTAGACCAAGCTCGACAATGGACTCAAACGAGTTAAACAAGACAGAGTGTTGCAACAAGGAGACCACCGATATTGGTCTGTGAATTGTATGCACTGTCCAGAAACGACAACTGAATAAAGGCGGGAGTCGTTGTCTATATTTAGCTCGTCGGTACGAGTCGTTTCACTTTTTGTTTTGGCGAGGCGACAACGCTGCGATGATCGTTCCCTTTGACGCTCCGACGGTGACCAAACCAACCAAGTTGTCTTCAGCCCAGCGCATCCTCGTTGCCGCGGGCCTAGTCTATCTTTTCTTGACAATCTCGTGCGGCATGTGGTACGTTTCCCTCCTCGCCCCGACACTCTCCAACGACTTTTACTGGCCCCATTTCAACGCGAGTGGCTACCAAGTCTTTTTGATGGACCTCATCAACGTCAAACTCCAAACCAGGGTCGATGCTGGTGGCTCAGTTGATGTCGATTTACTAGCCGTCGACGCGATCACTGCCAAATTGTACAACACGCCAGACGTGCAAACCGAGTTTGAGCCCAACTACGCGCGACGAGTTTTCTTTTCCGAAATGACAAGCCTCCGACAAGGAGTTCAAGCCATGCGCACGACGTCTATCGGCTACGCCGCGTACATCAAGGCTCAATACTGCTGGGTGGACTTTCAACAGCGATGGGACATTGCCCACACGGAGTCTCGGTCGGCACGCTGTCGTGCTCGATACAGCCACAACGCTGCCATTTACCTCGAAACATTGGTGCGGAATTTCGATTGGAACCGCTTCGTCGCGTTGAACGGAGCAGGATGGCGCACCGTGATTGCCAATGCCTTGCTCGAAACTCCAGATGGCGCGCGTTGGCTAGCGGACCGACCTAGCCAATCACTCCAATTGGACGTCGATGCCGAAGTCCGCTACCTCGAGCGTCAAAACCTCACGGCCTACACTCTCTTTTACGACAACGCCATCGACATGGGCTTGACCGAAACCATCGACGTCGTGAATACGCTTGGATTCGTCCAAGCCTTGTCGACGAAATCGATGCCCTTGATGCGGGGCCCGTGGACGAGTTGGATCTTGTTTTGGGATTTCAACAACGACATGCTCGCGCTCGAGTACTACAACGCCAGCCTCGTGCGGGGCAGCGCGTATTATTTTGCCAACAACGAGTACGCGCTCCTCGGTGGCATGGACTATGCTGCGACGTATGGGCTATGCGACCGCGACGGCGTGTATGCCTCGCAAGCATGGGCTTTCTACAATACAGTCGGGCCGTACGGTTCGATTGATACGTTTTATGTGTCGCCGCCACTTTCCCTCGTTCAACTCTACCAAGTCTTCACGCCCTTGTTGTACGAGGTCGTGTTACATGACGTCGATGTGGCTGCAACCTTTCAATCGTTGGGCGACGTTGAGTTTGTGCCTTGGCCTCCTGCCTTTGCCGCCAACGACACGATGGTCTACTTTGGTGGGAACGTGCTCTGTCAATACAACGGACCCACGTCGTATCCCCAGTCGCAGTTTCGATTCACCGACGATTGCTCGTCACAAGCGCCGTTGACAATCCCTGCGGCCTCTGAATCGATGGTTTTTGCACTCGTTGCCACGGCGCCGCCTTCTATCGACTCCATTTGTGCATTGCAAACCCCATCTCCTTGTGTAGCTACCTTGACCCAGCTTCAACCGCTCGCGGCCAAGCTAATCGACAACGCAAGTACCTTCTGGCGCGTTTTGGTCAAGCAAACGATGGCAGACCTGCCACCCGTTCGATTCATCCAGTACGCGCAAAATGCGATGAGCGATTGGCACCTCTTGCAACAGCCTCTTCTGACCACCACCGACGACAACGTGGGCTGGTCCTTTTATGGCTGGCTTGCCCTCGCCGACTGGGTCAATGGCGCGCGCGAAGTGCTACAACTGGACGGCGATGTCTCGACACTCGTCTTCATCTCGGACCCGTCGCCCAAAACCACGCTCGTGCTCAGCCACCTCGAGCTATCGTCCACAAGCGGCAATCAGGTCGTGTCGGGCGTCGTCACGTACACGTCATGTGTCCTCGTTGGCATAGCAGCGCTGCTCGTGGTCTACACAACGCTTGAACGCGGGCACATCCGAGGCCGCAACCTCTTTCAGTTCAATCGCGTCGTTGGCTCGGTCTGGATTGGCCGACCGTTGCTGCTCCTCCGAGGCCTCACGGCCATCTTGATGCTCAGCACGTCCCAAATATTGCTGCGGCGCGTGGTCGGATTCTTCTCCACGTTGGCATTTGCGCCGCGGTCGGTCGCCGCGACATTGGTCCTCGTCGGCGAATCGACGTGGGTCTCGTATGCCCTCAACGACGCCCTCCTTGTGGTCACGGGCCGCCGCCGCACGAGATACGCGGCGCCGTTGGCCAGCAGCGTGGCCTTTTTGACCACGTTTGGGTGGTCGCTTCTCTCGCCCGTCCAGCTCTCGACCACATTCGATCGCACGTGCACGTTTGTCAACCTCGATCACGTGGCCAATTGCGAGGCTGGTGTTGTCCACGTGGGGGATTGGCATCGATTCGAGGGACTCGTTCTCGTGCACGTCGTGGCCGCCGTGGCGGCAGCCCTGGTCGTTACGCTGGCGTGTCATCGCTGGACGCCACACGACGTCAAGGCCCCGTTGTTGGTGCACGGGATCGCCGACGCGCTGTTTGACCTGCGACACAGCGACACCGTGTGGCAGCTCGATGACGCCACCTGCGTCATGACGGGGCTGCTTCCGTTTACATGTCGCGGGGTAGGGTACACCCTCGACGTGAAGCTCTGGGTCTTGATTCGAAACACTGACGCGGCAATCATTGATCGCACCCTCGGGACGTCGACGTTGCTGACTCCGTTTTTTGAACGGCCCCAAGCGAGCGGTCGGACAATGACAAAACACGCCGCGCGACCGTTTCGAGCGACCGTCTTGGTCGGGCTTGGGCTTGCGTATGCCGTGGCCTCCGCTTTTGGCAGTGTCTCGTTCATTGCCGTTTCGACCGTCAATTTTGCCAACAATTTCTACTGGGCAACGTTCAATCTCACGGGCCACCACGCAGCGATGGCCGAGTGGACGAATGAACAAGTGATTCTGGGGCGCCGCATCGGTCGATTTCGCTTCGACGAGCCTAGGTGGAGCTCGATGGTCAACAATTACAGTGACCCGACTGCCCCAATCTATGCATCCCCACACATTGGATCTCGATTTCAGTTTGAGACATTCAATTCTGTATCCATGGCCATTCAAGGGATACGGAATACGGACCCGTGTGCTGTTCCGTGGATATTCTCGCAGTACTGTTGGGTGGATTTTCAACGTCAATGGCCCATGGCGAACTCTGAAGTTCGTCAAAATCGATGTTTGGCATCCGATGTGTCGAACGGCGCAGTGTATTTGGAATCGGTTCTGCGCAACACCGATTGGAATACATTTACGACGTGCTGGGGAAGGGCATTCGAGTTGGCTGTTGGACACGAACTCAACCAAACGCTCGTGGGCCAACATTGGCTGGCACAAATCAAATCGAATGTGAATTCGATCAGCGACGAAACAACCTATTGGACAAATGCAGGCATCGACAACTACGTTGTTCAGTGGCAAAGCTACAAAACGACCGGGCTTATCCATACCTACTTGATCGAAAATGCCTTTGGCGTGCAATACCCCATGACGCTCAGCCACTTGAATGGCTCGTATCGCATTGACTCGCAAACGAGCTACAAAATGTATTGGGGATGGGCCAACGATATGTGGGCAATCGACCACAATTCTACTCTTTTGAGTGGCCAGAGCTTGATTCGAACCAGCGCAACCTTTGCCTTTGCCAATCAATCCATCTTGGCAGTGTTGGTCCAAAATGCGACGCTCAGCTTGCCTCTCAATATCGCGCACGACGCGGTGCAAACTCAAATTGGACCATTTGGATCGATCGATATGAAGAATGTGCCGTGTCCAAATAGCGCCAAAGCATTTATTGCCATGGCGCTGGATGTGACCCGCAGTTTGACCACTGTAAACGCGACTGCAGCATCCGCTCACTCGAATATCACCACGGCTACGTTTAATTTGAAGCCGTACCCGCAGCGCTGGCACTCAAAATTGAATTGGCTGGCGTTTGGGGGCAATATTTTGTGTCATTCGTCCGGCGGGGGGGGCTTCTATTCCACGTTCATGGAGTTTACGGGGCGGATCGCCAGCTGCGACGTACCGATGACGGCGGTGCTTCGACCGTCGGCTGAAATGGTCATTGTGGCCGCTCTTGGCGCCCAGTTGTCAGCCACTTCGTCCCATCTTGCCCTTGTGTGCTCGTACCTTGTCGAAGGTGGTGTCCATGAATGTCAAACCTTGTACATGGGTCCCGCCGTGGCATTTGTCACACAGTACGTGGACAACGCGACACTGTCCAGTCTCCACCGCTTGGCCGCGGACGCTGCCGCCGACATTTCATTGCAGCGCGTGTCACTCGTGCAATTCGTCCAAGAAAATGCGTCGCAGCCGCTCCAATTGCTACCGTTTGAGTTGTTTGACCCCAGTGACTCGGTCTACGACACGTGGAGTTGGTTGTATGTGTTTGAATGGGCCTTGGGCACGCGCGAAGTTGTGGCTTTTGAAGGGGACACCGGTACCATCCGCGTACTCACAAAAGCCACAGACCCCCAAATGGAGACAGTGCAGCCCCACGAGTTGCCCACAAGCATCGCTATCTACATGCGGTCGGGGTTGCAATATGTGACGGGGGTCATGCTCGGCGTAACCACCTTGGTCGTTGTGTACATTGTGCTCAGTCGCGGCGCCATCGAAGGCTGGAATACATTGGAGCTGAATCGTGTGGCGGGCATCGTCTGGGTCGGCCGCCCGCTGCTTTTTCTCCGCGGGGTCACTGCCTTGGCACTCCTGAGCACCGCGACGCTGGAAATGCAACTCGAGCATGGCGTCTCGTCCTTTACCGTGCCCATTGTGCCGTGGTACAAGACGATATTGAGTGCGGGCGAAGCCACGTGGCTTGTCTATGTGCTCAATGATATTTGCATGGTTTGGACCGAGCACTGGACGTCGCAGTATGCGTCCCCCAGCAGTGTCCTCGTGTGGATCGTTGCTGCCATTCTCACACTCGCCCGCCCGGTCGTTCATAGCGTCACCATCGACCCTGTCTGCACCATCGATCAAATGGACTTTCAGTTGGTGTGCTCGAGTGGTACGGTATATATTGGACAAAAGGAACGCTTTTACTGGCTCTTGGGCATCATCGGCCTGAGCAACGTCGCTGTGTACGCAGCTGTGCATCTGACCAAAAACGACTCGCGTGGGCGGCACATTGAGTCGCTGCTCCTCACGTCCGGTGCCAAATATCTATTCGACAGATCCAATTGGATGCATGACGACACATACTACATGGATCCAGCGTCGGCGCTTCTAAATGGCCTCGTGACACTTCGATGGCGCGATGCGATGCTGGTCATGGATGTCAAGTTGTGGCGGACGTTTACGATTCGCCTGCCACCCCACAAGAAAGAACGTTTGCCAGATCATTTGGTGTGGGCATTGCCATTGACAGAATAGGAGGTCGATTTGGATGGCATCCACTATAAATAATTGACGTGCCTGCACAAAATGACCTACTTTGCATTTTCAACGGCAGACGCGACGGTGTTAATACCTGACTCTCGTCACTGCTGCCACCGCACACACAGCCCAACACAATAGCCTCGTAGTCGGCGAGTCACGCGTCAAACTGTTGCAACGAAATGACTTGTGCGTTTTCCAGTCTCTCCAAACCATGCCTTCGAGCGCCGGTCTGTGAGAATACACGAGGACAATGCCACGATGAAGGACGTGGTTGCGCTCAACCAAGTTGACTGGATTTACGACGACGCGACTAGGGAAGGTTCCCGATGACCATTTTGTTGAGATTCGCATAGTTCCGGACGGTTCTGAATGTTCGAGGGAAAAGTTTTTTGCCTTCGTCTAAGATCGCTAACTTTCAATTGGCTAGACGCTCAACGCGTCTCACCTGTGAGAACGGTTCTGAATGTTCTGACAATATGGATTCGAGGATGGAAAAGTCACGTATATCAGAGTTGTCAAGTGTAACCTATGCACGGGTCTCTTTGCATAGTTTGAGAATGGTGCCATCAAACAATTCCAACACGAACGAGCAATGTAACGAATGAATTTACAAGTAATGGTACCCAACGTCTCGATTTCATCTTCGACCAATTCGTCGTTGTCAACCTTGTCCTGTTCAGTACTTAGACTTGATCAACTCCGCCAGTTGTTGTCATTGCTTCAACAATTTTAGCAGCAAATGTTGTTGTTTGTTTGTTCGGTAATATTCACGAACCAACAGTGACGAATTGTAGGAAACAGCAACTTGAATATCAACCTTTGCATGTCCAAATCTCGAACCTTCCTTCGAGTGCTCTAGTTTACCTGTTTTGTGGTTTCTCTTCCACCTGCAGCGCCAGTAGGGTACAATATGACCACCGTAAATCAGGCTTTAGATTTGAAAGAAATATGTGCCCCCTGTTCGGATTCGGCTAGTGCAATGCTGCCAGCGCAACCCAATACGTGAGCGTTGAGAGAGTATGCTTTTGCTGCGACCAATTCATTGAACTTTCGACACTCGACCTGAGGAGTCTTTCAGTCTGCTGGAAGCTTTTTTTCATGGAAGATCTTCCAGACGTGGCAGTGGTAGAAAGGAGGTTAGATTCTGACGTGCTGTTGTGTCGATTTACAGACGACGACACAATTTAGGGGACAGTGCTTCGAATACTGTATGAATCTTGATGCTGATTGGTAGATAATCTTCGAACTACGGACATGTTAGCCAATCAAGCACGATAATTTCACGAATCTACTTTGATTGGCTAATATTATTGCAAAAATCGTTACACACAGTAAAATTTTGATGTCCCTTAAAATGTGTCGTCGTCTGTGTTGTGCACAGTTCGAAACGGCCGAGGATATAACGAAATATAACAAACCTACTGAAAACAATATATTATGAATGTAACATAGTCCTATCAATTCGTTCTGAACAGTCGCATCGAAACTTTTCCCAAGACGCGACCGACAATACGACCGCCGCAATCACGACATCGTCATGGGCGACTCCAAACGCCGGTTGTTGCCTGTCTCGGCCAGTCAACTCCATGCATGTTGACACGGCCGTGCTTCGCACACGAATTTCATCGTGAAGCCCAACATCGCCAAGAAGTTCATCGCGCAAGTGAGCGGATTCTCGCATGTCCGAAAGAAGTGGCACTGCAAAAGGGATTGCCGCCGACAATACGCAAGTGGAGACTTAAGTAGACGACAGTGGACACGGACGTGTCAACCTAACCATGCGTCGCGCTCGAAGAATGAGAAAGGTGCTTAAAATGGCAGGCACAGTTCATGTGCTTGCACGTGGAATAGAGGCTCGGGATGGTAATTGGTTTTTAATCTCTCAAACCAAACAGCGATCCATGATTGCAGAAGCAGACGTATTGAGAAATGTCAAATAGAGCGATGGATGATGTTTAGCCTTGTTAACAGTTAGCTGTGGAAAAATATTACGGTTCTATAGTGTAATGGTTAGCACCCCAGACTTTGAATCTTGTATTCCGGGTTCGAATCCCGGTAGAACCTTCCTTTTTCCCTCGATCTTTTTCATTCACTTCGACACCTAAAAATAGCGCTCACTTTCCGCTTTTGCCACATGAACCGTTGCGTGGTCAACTCTTGATGCAGCTTCGTCGACTCCGATTGGCATTGTTCCTTCTGGTGCAATGCGTGGTCGTCACACGTGCTCAGGTTGCGTCAAGTCTCATTCCTTCGTCTTCCCATCACTTTGTAGACGGCATTGCCTCGATTGACACCCTTGACGACGGGTGCGGCACTCACTCTCTTCTCTCTCATTCTTTCCTCGCTTAGGATGCCATGCCACTGACGTCGTTGCGTGCAAACGAAATTGCGCCGTGCAATATCACGACACGGCTCGCTTCACATGTCCTTGCTACAGGTGTTTATGAGCATCTTTCCAATGCGTGTTTCATGATCGGCGTAGCAAAATGGGCGAGTGCCTCGTTCGCATCGGCTGTTCGTTCACCCAGCGCAAGCAAGTCATGACGTCGTGTACGCGGAAAGGCTATTGCAAAGCTGGCTATTGCACTTACGCGAGGGGGACTACACGCCAAAGGCAGGCGTGCGGCCCGAGATCTTTGCCAAAACGGCCATCGTGCCAGCCATGTCGCCTTGTGTCGACGGCTGCTGCGCGAACAGCACCCACGTTTGCGTAGAAGATTCAACGATGAAGCTTCTGCGAGAGCCTGGACGTGCGTACCGCAACGAAGAAGTCCGATTGCCACCTCGCCAGTACGTTGTGTGATGTGAGGTATGTTGACCGTGTGTTGTAGCGGGGATCCGCGGTTGAGTGTGAACCAAAATTACGACTTGATGCCATACAGCCTCCCACTCAAGAACTTGCCGCCAGTGGACCCCGATTACCAAGCCACGTTCCAGCAGCAAGTCGACACGACAGGGGCAGCGGCGCCCGCGCGCGGATTTTTCCGAACGGCCAACGGTACCTTTACGTGATGCACAATCTATAAAGAATCGATCGATCGTAAAACAAACGTTGTACGAGTTGACGATACGAACTTCGAACGTTGGTAGCTTATAGTGTACCATGTCTGGGTCGATGCTATGGTGGACATGCAACGGAAATGAGGGTAGACCTAGGCAAACGCGAACACACTGGCATGCTGGGGTAGCCGTACGTACAAGCTTAAATATCGTACGACAAGAGCGGTGACCATTACTCACCCTTGACATACTACTCGAGTCTCGATCAAGAACACCATATCCCCATCCTCGTCATCGCAACGAACTGGTGATGGCTCCCGAGGGCGACTGGGTGTGCTAATCCCGTTTGACAAATAGATCGCCACGGTCGCATTGGTCTCTCGATATGGGAACAGATTTCAGGGAAGGACTTTTGTGAATCACCGTCTCCACACAACGCCAGCTTTTCATATTGTTCGACGAAGGACACCAAGGTGCACTACAATTCCACAATTGCTTCAACAACCGTTGGACAGGCCGGCGATGGGTCGACGCTGATGACATTGCAAGTTAACCGCAGAGTCATTTCCGAGAACGTTAAGCAGCTGTTGTGCAAAGAAGCTTCCACAACCAGCAGCAACAAATATGGGTCGAGTGATTTTCAAACTTGACGAATGATGCGGGTTGGGTTATTAGAATCAAGAAATGCAAGGAATTTAGACGGCTGAAACGATGAAATATTGAAACGAACGAAATGTTTGTTTATAGTAGGCATGTCTTGCTAAAGTGATTATATGGTTCTATAGTGTAATGGTTAGCACCCCATACTTTGAATCTTGTATTCCGGGTTCGAATCCCGGTAGAACCTCTCTTTTGCAGTTTTTGTTACCCTCTCTATTCATGATGAACAATGTATCGAATTCATGATGAACATGGTATCGAAGTTCCAACATGCGCCTTTGTGGCTTTTCCTTCGCCATCACTCGTTTACAATGTTGCCGACAAACGACCATGGCATCCATTGAACCATTCAACTGTGTGAAGCGATCAAGGTGACGTTAATCCACGACTGTCGTAATCACAGTGCGATTCCCCTCGAAAATCTTTCGTCACACAAGGACTTGTTGCACTGTTGCAAAACAACCTTTTTGAAGGCCCCTTGTCCTATTTTGATTGGCGGCAAGCCCTGAAAGGCCACCGACGTTGACGTATTCCCATGCATGTGGCTCGATTTGGCGTTGTTTTCCGACCCAGCATCCCGAGTACAGTGCACCTGGGTACTACATAGAAGACGACTGCTGGCTTCTTGGACACCGCCTCCCGCAGCACAGCTGGCCACGTTCTCTTCCACCAAGGGATTACACCTACCCCTGCCCAATCAAAACATCGCCATCGCAACGGATTCTCTGGTCGAAAGCCTGGCTGTGGGTGCGCCAACACAGGGACATGTTTGGCACGGCAGAATCAAACTACTCCCTTGTGGGATGGCTGCACCGCGATCCCATGTGCCATTGGAGCGACCATACATCGTTGTTTGACAACATTGCAACGAGATCATTCTCGAACACTTGGACCTTGCATTTGTCGGGGGACCTTAAACGACCTACACTCACAACATTCGTTCCATATGTTGTTTTGGTCGGTTAATCGTTCTGGCGTATCCGGACAAGTGCGACGCAATCTTCGTCATTTCAAGATTGCGATGCCCGTGGTCATCCGCGACGCCGTCGAAGCCGACATCCCGCTCATCCACGACTTTATCCATGAGCTCGCGACGTATGAGAAGCTTGCCCATGCACATGTGGGTACCCACGACGACCTCCGCGAGACGCTCTTCCAGCACCAGTACGCGCATGTTGTGATTGCGTCCGTGGACGGCCAAGCTGTGGGCTTTGCCCTCTACTTTTTCAACTACTCGACGTTCCTGAGCAAGGTACTCTTGTATCTGCGACAACATTGACACGTGTGTGACTCATAGCCTGGCTTGTACCTCGAAGACCTCTACGTCCGGCCCACGGTCCGCGGCCAAGGAGTGGGCACGACCCTCATGAAGCATCTCGCGACACTGGCCGTCGCCAAAGGTTGTGGCCGCATGGAGTGGAGTGCCATCGACTGGAACACCCCCGCGATCAACTTTTACACGGGCAAGACGGTCGGCGCGACCATTATGGACGAATGGAAGACCTTTCGGCTCCAAGGCGACAGTCTCGCACGGTTCGCAGAGCCCGAAAAGTAATTGACAGAATGTCAAAGTCGATTGGAGTTGCTCTTTGAATGTGACGCATGTATATCCCAATATGTGCTTGGAACATTGTGTGGGTTTTGTATGCGTTTTGTAGCGTCGAGTTGGACTGGAATTCAAAATGCAAAATCGTATTTCAAATGCAGTAGGACAAGTTCAAACGACACCACTTGCCGTAAGATGGTGAGCTGCTCTTTGAATGCGACGTTGTCAGCAGCTCGTGTGTGATGTATACTACGTAATATCCCAATATGTGTTTGGGACGTTGTGATTGGATTGAAAATAGAACTAGTAATTGCAATAATGTACTCAAAAATGCTCACAACACTTCACAATGACTTTCCCACACAAACAACGTGAAGCCATGTAGCTTGTGGTTAAGCAAGTGGTACAACATTGCCTGTTGGGATTTGAGGATTTTAGTGCAGACAAGTTTAACTTTGACAGCGACAACGCTGTGGCTGAACAATACCGGGTTGACTGCGGGCGAAACATTAGTGGGCGAGCACATACCATACAAGTCGACCAACGTTGCTTCGCGCCTCTTCCATGTGGACGTAGCTGAAGTTAAAACCTGGGTCGTGGCGAAGATTGTGAGTCTTTCAATCGCAAAAGTGTGGTGTTGGATTGGGCGACGGTGAAGTTGCACTTGACGAGGGCAATCAGGTGTGATCAGTGAGCCAATAAGTCGCATACGCGGCGCCAGCTGTACAAAAAGTGTCATCACGAGATTGACGTGACCCCAACAGCTAGAAGGCGATTTGAATACGATAACTGCCTTGGAATCCCATGGCATTAATAATATACCAAAAGTGCGTCTTGCGTTGTCTAACAGAAGAAAAGCGCAAGGTTTACCTCAAAATTAAATATTAGTACTACCATTTTGTCTAGAATCCTGTAGGAAACTTTATAATTTGATACTCTACATTGATTGGTCAGATTTCGCGTAGCAATTGGATTGGCTAGAACATCACAGAGACGTCCATGCATGGTGTGGCAGGTGTCTTTTTGTGCTGCAGAAGTCGATTAGTCGATTTATTAGTAAGACCGTACTTGTACAGGATCATTTCTATAGTACCTTCTTCTTTACTTTGTTTTCCAAAGTAGACGAAACCAATAACTTTGAGGATCGGTTGTGACCCCCTTCGTTGACTCGGGATGTCGGCTCATGTGCTTTGGACGCAAGTCCAAGTCATGGCTTTTGATGAACGTCCACTGTTGCTATTCCAAGACAGTGTGAGCGAAGGCGGGTGTTATGAGAAGTTATTGGTTTTCGTTTTCTTT
>VJMH01001853.1:0-10757 GCA_009835185.1 Aphanomyces stellatus
TTCAGCCATGTGTCGCTGAATGGCGGTCCTTGGTATGTTGCTGTTCGCAGCGAGTGTGCGCTGTGTTTGGCGATCATGGTGCGGCACTTGCTTGATCGCAACCTTGACTTCGTGAGGTTGTCGCTTTTTTGGGCGACCACATTTTCCTAAAATAAATACCCTTTAGAAATGCATACCTCGGAAAATCGATATAAAATAAGAAATCAAAGGTCATACCCTTCACTTTGGCGGAGACAGACGCGACGGGAGCGCCGGCGGCCAAGGAGCGCTGTGCTTGGCTCCACAGGCGTGAAACTGTTTGCCAGCTGCATCCAACGATTCGCGATGTAGCAAGGAACGCACCACGTGGCAACTTTCCACCGACTACTAGCTCTAAGAGCATTTCGTAGACGGCGCGGCACTGCTCGTCCGAGAGATTTCGCCCGCTCTTGGAAGGAGCTGCGATACCTCGCAGCGTGAGAACGATGTTTGATGGCATGGGGCAGAGGACGAAGGAACTCGAGACGTGCTGGTGTGCCTGCAAATTGACTTTTGAATTAGTGGCGGGTGAAAAACCCTTGTGTGCGCACGACCCAGGAACTTTGAATCGATGCTGCTCGCGCCACAGAACGAATTTTTTTACACAAAATATAGCCAATCTAGGCGAGATCGCGCTCTGTCCGAATATCCAATCAGAGTTACGTTAGCGGTATTTTTACGTCCGATTCCGCCAATCAAAGCTGTACCCATCAAACTTTTCGGGCCAGAGTAGTATTACGCAGTGCTGATTGGTCCATTCGACAGAGCGCGCCAAGAGCTTTCGAGCAGTGTGCTTTGAGTGGGAAATTTCGAGGAGAAAAAAAGCCATTTATTCCCTGACATGTTCAATACTTTAATTCATATTAAACATGTCGAAAATTCCGGATACATAGGACCTGATACACATTACTCACTTTCGGAAATGGGTCGGGCCGACCTGACGAACGACGAGCGCGAGTCCATCTTACGAGAGGTCCTCCTGAAAGGCTGCATTGAACGGCTTCCAAACGGCTTTGGTCCCGCGTTAGCCAAAAAGTTCAAATACAATGTTTCAACAATTTGAAAAGTGCTAGAAATAGCCAAGCACAGAATTGCTGCAGGCAACATGGCTGTTTCCTTGGCTAGCTGGAAAAAAGGCAACGTAGGAAGGAAGGCGGCGTTCACACCGGAGCAAGTAAAGGCTAAGCTTTTAGAACTTCCTCTAGCTGATCGCTCAACTCTGCGCTCTATCTCTGAAAAGACAGATACTAAGTCAACCTTTCAATCATTTTTCATATCATCGTAGAAATCAAGCTGGCCACGTTGCATTGATATTTAAAGCAAGGAATCTTCTGAGGGAATTCTAGCGCGATTCGTCCGCTTTTGACTGATGCAAACAAGTATGCAAGGTTGAGGTATGCAGCATCCTTGGTTCATTCGGACAAGCAGTTCGACGATATGCAAGATGTCGTTCACTTAGACGATAAATGGTTCTACCTGACAACCGCGAAGCGGAAGGTCTATCTTGTACCGGGAGAATAAGAACCAGACCACAAGTTCAAAAGCAAGAGGTATAAAACCATGGTTATGTTTATGTGCGCCGTAGCACGGCCGCGTTACGACGAAGGCACGGGAAGATGGTGGGAAGCAAACATTGGCACGTGGCCGTTCATTGAAGGTGTGGCTGCGCTTCGTTCAAGTATCAATCGACAGTCGGAACTATCGAAACAAAACCAATCAGCGTTACGAAAGACGTCTACCGGGCTATTCTTGTGGAACGAGTGTTGCCCGCGATTGTGACCAAGTGGCTCAACCATGACCGCATCGTCAAAGGCCTGTGCGATGCATTTGCCTACAAGGACCGTGGCAGGTCTTTCGCGCTCGCGCCGCAACCGCCAAACTCACCCGACATGAACATCCTGGACCTTGGCATTTTTGCAGCCATCCAGATCCTGCAGCACCGATCGTCTGTGAGCTCCTTCGACAAACTTGTTGCCAACGTCTTGTGTGCCTTCGCAGCCTATCCACACGAGCGTTTGAATCACACTTTCTTGACACTGCAGGCGTGTCTTGTGGAGACCATACGAGTGTTCGGCGACAACACCTACAAGGTTCTGCATTTCGCGAAGGCGAAGAACGAATGAAAGTGGGCTCTACCCGACAACGTGACGTGTCCACGTATCACATTTGATACGGCAAAGGCGGCCTTGGCAGCGGTCGTCGAAGCGTCCATGTCCGTCGACGATGATGTGGCTGACATTCTAGGTGAGATGGGTGTTGAGCTCATATGTGTCTAGTTAATGGAACCTCATTAGGACGTGTACCTTCGATGAATGTGTTACGCTCGGTGGGAGGGTTCTCGGGGTAAACCCCCTCCTGAATCGAATGGCGCAGTCTATTTTTGTGCCAGTCGACATTTGATTGGTAGTGTAACATATTTTTTGGGTCATTTGATTGGTCGATTGTAACGATACACTTCCATAATGGGATATTCCATTCCAAGGGAATGTATTTTTTTCAAGGCGCAGTAGGCCTAATTTCTGATTCACTGCATTATTTTTAAACGGAGGGAGTATTGCATGTATCTCGCTATGAAATCGTAGCCTCTTAATTGGAACTTCGAAGTACTTTGCACCGCAAATTTGGACCTGATGTGCAAAAGATAAAATCCCCCAAACTTTTTTGGCTGTTTTGAGCATCTCAAACGGACTCGACAAATTCACGACAAATATAGTTTATCCCCGATTTGCTGACAAAAAAACCTTCCGTCGGTTCGACAAATGGGTCGACAGATTTGTTGATCGGCCAAATCCAGTGTAATGAGGGGCAAATTTACCTCCGACCAACTCTTGGAGGCAAATATTTTCCAATACAATTCTCAAGTAATCGTGTGGGCCATATGTTCGAGAGGAAATTTCGCGTTCGCTTATCCGTAAATTCCGGTTAAAACTTTGTCGATCGACGAGCACCGTTGGAAGCCCGATGTGGCAAATTTTCGAGCAACCAAAACCCCAAATTTGTCGAGAATTTGTCGAGAATTTGTCGACACGTTGGAGATGCTCTATCGTCTCATTGCCAAGAAAAAAACAAAGTAGTTCGGGAAAACTGAGGATACAGGCGTAAACTCATATTAAAATGGTCCAAGCACAATCAAAATCGATCATTTCTCGAGCAATAAATTATACAGGTCTTATATAATTATTTGCATTTATTTAACTCAAATTCCACAGCCTAACAACCTATATCTGAACAGAAAATGTAGAAATTTTCCGACCGTTTTCTTGGCCACATGCAAGCAAACATTCCCTTATGAGTGTGTGACACTCTTGTTGAGTTATCCGTATGACCTCTCGAAATGAATTTTTCTCGGTGGATTTATAATATGATAGAGGAAATTGCGCAGACACACACCATCACTAAGTGCGATCTTCGTCGGTTTAGACGTCTTTGGAAGCATTTATCTCGGCTTGTGTTGCTTGGACTGAAATACCACCAAGGTAAGTTGTTTCTAAAATGTTTCGGAGAATAGAATCGCAGGAGTGCGATCGCTCAGAAACAATTTCCCTGGAAAATAACACCCGCATCATAACCGTACTTTGGGTTGCTTGAGTTGTAGAATTGGAGTAAGACAACGACTTCGTTGTACCGGTACTGATTTTGTGCCGCACAAACAGTTGATTTGTTGATACTGATATTGGATGACTTCCAAAACTCTCTCAAACCCAAAAAACTCATCAAAACTGTCCGGATACAAGATGTAAGGAGCACATTATTGACCACCCATTCTCGGAGGAATAAGAAAATAGAGGTTTTGTGCAACAAATTTGCATACATTTCAAAATATTTGATACAAATGTCAACACAAATGCCAGAATATGTCCAGACAATATTTTCGACTCAGCAAACACAAATTTATGCAGTCTTCTCTGATTTTAAATAGAATCCTAATAATTGGGTGAAACTAATATATAATCAGAGAGGGGCCGATATTTCAGTCAGAGAAGGCGTATTTGCTCATGTTTTCACTTATTTAAATTATGCCTTCATGCAACGGACATAAAGTGATTGCACCATTTTTATAGCTTAAATGTGGCGTTAATTTGGTATATGCAGCGGAAATATAGTAATTACCCCTTTTTATAGTTTTTAAATTATTAGAAGAGGTATACTTTTTAAACTATAAAAAGAGAAATAGTTTTTAAACTATACAAAGGGGTAATTACTTTATTTCCGTTGCATATACCACATTAACGCTACGTTTAAGCATGATTAAAATCATGCTTAAATGTCGCGTTAATTTGAAAAATGCAACGGAAATAATGTGATTGCTTCATCACTAGAGTTAATCAAGATTAAATGTGGTGTTAATTTGGTACAATGGAATTAAAGTGATAGTATATGTCGAAATTCTGGAGCTTTCTTTGGGAAGCAGCCTGCTTCCCAACCTTGCTTCAAGCAGGTCAACCGACGTGAAGACACAGTATTTCATAACCCCCCGACAAAGGACCCAAGCGACTAAAGTGCCCCGCGCCAGGAGAACAAAGCTGAGATGAACATGCACACTGACATGATACACATGGATAGTTGAAAATAACCTTCAAACGTTAAACTTAAACCTGCGAGCGACGACAGAGCATCCGCCCACAAAATTGCGCCCACTGGACCGTAGCGGAGGTCGGGTGTATAATTTTGTGCAGGCGGTGCCTTGTCGAGGAGCGAGCAGCAGACTTTCCTTGAAAAAGGGGTTGAATGTATTTTCTCGTCGGGAAAAGCGGCAGGTAGTCGCTTGCGCCGTGCTGCTTACCTGACGAGGCCCGTTTTACTTATAGAACCTATTTGGACTAATTTGTCCAGATGCTTCAAGATTGCGCCATTAGTTTTGGGTCAGAGAGGGTAGGTTTCAACCTCATCGAGAGCTCACGTGCGATCCTTCTAGTATTAAAATATTATTAGGTTTGCGAATTGGCGTTTGTGCGACTTTTGGTAGACACCCACTGCCGTTGGTGTATGCAGTCTAAACTGACTTGTGCAACGAGCATTCTTTGAGGTCGGGCGACCCCTCATGACAAACTCTGTTCCCCGCAAAATACTTGTGTAGCTCGTGTCACCACTGCTATATACTTCATTTCAAAATACTGGTTACACTTTACTCCAAGGAAATTTTCTCACGCATAAATCGGTCAAATATAGCCTAAATAGGCTTAAAATGTAGCCAATGATCTTGCCGTATCACAAGTATTTTCGGATATTTTATGGGGCTGAGCTAAGGTGCCCCGACGAGCACCGACCCGGGCGTCAAAAATTCAAAATGACGCCACTTATTCATTTCTTCTCTGTTTGCCTTAAAGCAACTTGCAATCGTTTCGTCTGATGGCGTAGATACGGCTAGCACCTCTCCGAACCCAACATTTTTGTTGCGGCGAAGTTACGGACAAAACAAGATGACACGCTCCACGACCGGTCGCGAGCTCAAGGACGGCCAATGGCAATAAGTCGTGGAGGAATCACTGAAACAAAATGGGAACAACACATACTTGCTCCCTCACATTAAAATGGATAAACTTGCGAGGGAGGGGGCATATTTGTGCTGAGTCCAACTTGTGACCTCATGCATCTGCTGCTATCAGTGCAATGGTTAATGGTGTCGACTACGAACGTCGTATAGAGATACTGAGTGATTTGTTTGATGCAGGCTGCACATTGGAATCGACAACAAATTCAATCGACGATATATGTGCTTTGGTTGATGACATGGAGACATCGGATGACGACGAGGATATGTACCATATCATGAATGATTTGTCGTAGAGTGCTTGTTTTGAATAAAAAATACAAATCCTGCGTGATTTTGAATACAATTTCCCATATTATTTTCCCCTCGAAATTTTGGAATCAGAATTTTGAATAGATGAAGAATAGGTTGTTAAAGCACGTTGCGCCAGACACCCTTCTCGCCCGCTGTCTTGCGGGCAGTCTTGGCGAAGCCAGCACGGCGATGTTTGATCCAAAAACCTACCCGAGGCAACCTATGGAAAGCAGCTACGACCAACGGCAAAGTAGGAGGCTGATTGATAGATAAGATACTTCAGTGGATATCCTCTTGCACATCCTTGTACGACAATATTTACTTTGATTGCATTTGTTTATGCAAGCATAAAGAGATGGTCATTCTCCGCCATAGATCTCTCATTGGCAACCAAATGTGAGTGGTCCAAGGCGGCGGTCGGGCGCTGACTCTGCACTTCGACTTGTCGTCGACCTCTCTCCATAGACAGTGCTTTAAATTTTAACCTCCTCGACAGTTCACCTCGAGAAGGCCTAATTCACAGAGTTGACCAGTTCCATTTTTAGCAACCAATCGTGTACTCTGGAATACTCGAGTAGGAAGTAGGTTCTCTTGAATCTGTATAAGATGGGTCAATACAATCCCAACTCACCGGTATGACTCTGTGGTCGGGAAGATATCTTGGCGTAACCTTGAGGGGTTTGCTTTTAGCTCTATTTGATTTCCTAAATCCATGCATTAAATGCTCCACATGCTATCAACCACATCTTCTGGATTGAGAAATGATGCCTATGAAACAACAGCCCACTTTTAATGCGGGCTATTGTTGCACCACATCACGACTTTAAGTGGAGAGAAAAGAGTGACGCATTGTAGATCGAGTTCAACAAGGAGATTGACAAAGATACTTCAAATGGGTCTTTCGACTGTTGTTCTGGACTTGGAATAAACTTGTGACAAAAAGTCTTCGAAAGCATTGTTTGATATTTTTGACTTTGTTGGGCACGTCTTCATGCGTCGCCCGCTACCGTTTCGCCCAGAATAACTCAACAACGTTTTGGTAAACAATGTCGAAGTCTAAAGCTAACGAGGCACTTCGTCGTCCCATTGCTGATATTGTTTTGTAAAAATAGTAACAACAATGCGACGCTTACAATCTAAAAAAGTGTGTCCGGGATTGCTGAACGAGGAGATTGATCGTACAAGTTAAGTTTGGGGGAGCAAACATGTTGACTGTGCGTAATCGATTATTTGGCGAACGTCATTGTTGATGGACGTAATCAGTCCGGGCAATTATGTTGGTGCGTGGTCCCATTATTGTTTCATTCAAAGTGGGAGAGTCCAGAATTGCCGAATGTGAAAGTGGCTCGTACAATCTGCGTTTGTAAGAGTAAACAAATTACGTGGGCGTAACCGATCTATTTGGCAAGCATTTCTTTTGATGGGTGTTGTCTGTCTAGTCTGACGACATTGCTTCGGTACCACGAAACAAGTTGTCTGCTTTTAAACAGACAACAGTTTAAAAACTGACGACATTATTTCGGACAATGTCGTCAGGTCAGACAGACAACACAAACGAAACGTTTGCTACTTCCTCGTCCCGTCGTTGTTACTCCGGGGCATTCATTATTCAAATTGGGAATTGCTGTACTGGGTTCACTTGGGAAAAGTCCTGATTTTGGGATGCTTTGCCTTTGTTTATTGGTCATGTGGATAGCCATCAATACCAATTAGCTTTTCATGTATATTATACGAGCTGCTACTTAGCCATTACTCGTTGGTCAAACAACTTCAACTGCTCATTTGAATGTGAGGAGCAAAACTATTTCTTCTTCACGGACTGAAATTTTTCTTGCACATCGCTGGGACGCGTGAGGACTATTCTTTACGCCATGTTTTGCGAACATTCACACGCCGTTGCTGGTACCGTGGTTATTCATTGTCGATATAAAAATGTTCTCCTTCAGGATACCCACACGAGGAACGAATCCGAGGCGGTAAAATAAAGTTGGTTTCTTGATACTTCAACTGTACATCGGGCTTCTTTTCACGTCAGGTTACATCACTTTCAAATTCGCAGCCATGCCATCAAGTCCCAAGTTTGCACTCGCATTCATTTTAAATCCGACGCACAAACACTGTCACGTGACGTCCTGTGCCAACATTGTCAAGCGCAATGGTGTCTGCAGGAAATACGGTGTGCCCACCGCTCTTTATTCTCTATCGTTCATCTCTCTAAAGGTGGTTTCCGTCAGTGTCTTTTTCCTGGTTGTGTCAACCGCATCAAGGCGCGCGGACTCTGTTGGTCACATGGCGGTGGCAAGCCCTGTCAAGTCCCAGGTTGTTTAAAGACTGCCCTGCGATACAAGTTGTGCTGGGCCCATGGTGGAGGTTCGTACTTTTACCAAGCCAGCTTGGGTTTTACGTCGACATAGGCAAGCGATGCCGTATCGATGGTTGCAAGCGACCTGCGTATGAGCGGAATGGAAATTGCTGTGAGAAGCACCGCCACCCCCTCTTGGCAGTGCCTTGACTCGCGCGAAGAATTGATGTTACTTTGTGTGCGGATTGTTTTATAGTATACATTATTTTGTTTGATCATTTTTGACTTTACCCGTGAGACTGATGGAGCCATGACGATCAGTCCAGTTCGGTAAGTAGTGTATTTGATGTACATAGAAATTTTGCCGCAAGTGTCTACAATGCAGAAAGTCGATACTGCTTTCGACTGTCGTTCTTCGAAAAGTTCTCCGGAGAAGTATTTTATGAACTCTTCCGTGTTTTCAGCCAATCGCACGAACTCTTCAAACTTGAAATATTTAACTGGTCAAAAATATTTGTGTGGAGAATCCTTTCCACGATTTCCGAAGCCGATACTCCGGAGTGTTTTACCTATTGGAGAACCCGGATTGATACTTTTCACCAAATCCCCGTGAAAAAGACCACGCTACACACAGTTAGACCCCCTAACTGGATTATAATTTGGAAACATTTTTTGTCCTACTTGGTTCAGTCCATGGATCTTCGATATACCGGTATAACGATAATTTATCTGAAGGTCTTCTGTTATGAGTAGCTGTGGTTTTGGTTATAAACACAGAACTTCGAAATCCTTCGAAATAATTCACTCAATTGGAAGCAATAGATCTCCGGGTCATTTTGTTGGGCTCCGTCGATTTTTCATTGTAGAATTGGATTGCTCCACTATAACGCGTATATGAGTGGAACAGAAATCAAGAATTGCGTCATGTCCTTTGTTCCATGAAGTAGTGCGTTATTCGACGAAATATCTATGTAGAATTCATTTGGAAATGGTACAAAATGACATAGTGGCTGATTACATGGAGCAAGGTCGTGGAGGGAAATTGGTTCAGCCAATCAGAATCCGCGAAAATTTGTGATCAACAAAAATTTTACTTCGAGTACATCGCAGAGTCATTTCCGATTGAAATGTGTTGTGATAGTTTACTCAATCATCTATTATTTTACTCTGTCTTTTGGACTTTGGATGCCCTCTAATACTTCAAAGTTCAAACATTTAGAAACATCAAATCCAAGCAACATTTGAAGAGTGAATTGTTACCAGTATAGTAAAACTAAATACAACTTTACTGGGTGATTTAGAAAAATATGACCAATTGCCAAAAGAGGACAAGTTATACCCACCAGACATCTCAAGGCCGCGGTGGAGACCCAGACTGTCGAATGAAGGGACACGGTGTAGCTACTTCAGCCCGTCGACCGACGCACAAAAAATATTTTTTCACAACTCACTATACAATATCGCATCACCGCGCATATAGTACCGCACATTGGACAAATAATTCGACTGAAATCGATGGTGATGTTAGTAGAAGCTGTGGTTGTGCTTCGCTTATGTAATATACTACGTAGTAAGCGGCAATACTTTCGACTGAGTATGTGAGCATATCCGACGTGAATATATATGCTCATACTGTGGGCAGGACTGAATTTCCCCCAAAATACAAATATGTAGTATATATAAGGTTTATCAAAATTAGAGCGGGGTTGAGCCATATCTTGTATACTCAATACTGTAAATGTCACTCACCTCACCGAGTCATTCAATCGGTAGGTGCGACGGGCGGTGTGTACAAAGCGAAACAACGGTTCCAATTTCTCACCAGTAGACAGTTCGTGATTTGTTGGTTTGCTACAGGCCACAGTGAACACCACCTCGTATGTAGACTAACCCTACATATATCAATTATACGCGCATTGAGTTTGAGTTATATTGATTAATATAATGACAGCGAACATTCATCGACACCACTCAGTAGCCATAGTTGACGGGGTTGTAGCCATAGTCGAAGCAATTGGCATAGTACGCAGTCGTGGCCGACCAATCGGAAAACAATCCCTTCATTTGGAGGTCTTGGACAAAGATGTGGATCGCTTCAAAGAGAATCGATTCGCTCTTTAGGTACGAGTTGATGGTCGAGTAATACCACGTGTCATGGTCTGGGTCCGCCATCACGCCCTGGCGGTCAAGAGACCAGCCAATGATGTCCAAGCCAGCTTTGCGGGCGTTGAGTCCAGCTTGCGACGCGACCAACTTGCCGTCCTTGAGTTCCAACAACGCAAACAGCGGCGGCGCCCATGTCGTGATGCCTTGTTCGACAAATTCGGTAAAGTTGGCCATGGTCGGGGCTTGGGTAATATTGTCCATGCTGTCCAAGTAGACAGCATTCACGGCAAAGTCAGGTTCGTTCTCGACGATGTACAAAATGTCTTCCTTGAAAAACGATTGAAAGTACACGCGGTCGGGGTCGACGTCGTGGGCCTTGTACGTATCCACGATCTTTTGTACAAAGTCTGTACGCGAAAAACCCTCGTATGGCATGTCCACGACCGTCCACTTGGCTTCGGGCGTGTGCATGACCCCAAGCGACTCGTACAATTCGATCGAATCAGCCAACGACATGAGGTGGCCACTGGTCGCGCCGGCATACAA
>VJMH01001922.1:0-10771 GCA_009835185.1 Aphanomyces stellatus
ATTGGCACACTCGCGAAGGCCTACTTGCTTCATCTGTCCAACCAGCCAAGCGAAAGAAATGATTTTTTTGAATCAGTCATTATAATTGTGATAATTTAATGGCTTTTTGCACACTATGAGTATTTTATTACAGTCATTAAATTTAAAGGTAGTTTTTTGTAAAATATATTGCATGTATACAAATCGGAAGGCATTGAAGTGTTCGCGATTTTCGATTTCTTCAAGTCTCCATCGAAACTGAACAAGGGGAATATAATTTTTGATGTAAATCACAATATTTGATGATTCGTGGTCTCTGAGAGCCTAAAAAATCCCCTTGAATTATATTTTCATGGGATACCTCCAGTTTTTCGTAAAGTGAGGTAGTTTTTGTCGTGCATCGTTTTGAAAATTGCGTTCAAATTCTCGCAAAAAGTGTTCGGGATTTCGATGCGTAACCTAAGTCACTGGGCTGAAGGTGACACACGTTGGAGAATGGAAAAACGGGAGGAGGAACACACCGAGGGCAAAACATGCCGCCAATACAAAACACGCGAGGCTCGTATGATCAACTTACAGGCATGGGTTGCAGACGAAGTGGTGCCATAAGGATGCGACAGTCTGGTAGCAGCAGCGGTTAGCTCCGCGTCCGTCTTCGTAGATCGCATCAACTTGCGTGTTGAAATCTGGTCACCAGTGTCGCCTTCTGTCGCCCGTTGGTGTAGTTGGGGAGATGCACCACCTTATGGATGTGGCAGTTTTCCTTGTCGCGTCTAGGTGAGGGATCTGCGTCTTTGCGTCCATGAGCAGCACTTCTGCGCCACCAATAGCTGCGCTGCGATGTACAATCGGTCGATAGTCACCACAATCTCGTCATCAGTCGAGCTGGTGTTGCAGACACGTGGACTGCCTCTCGACTGCGTGGAGCTGTGCTGTTGTGGTCACGAGTGGCTTTCATACCTGCCTTCTCCATTGCCCTGGGCGGTAGCTGACGAGGAGGTAGAATCGAGATGGTCCCGATTCAATGTGGTGCACCGAAATCATGCACGTTTCCATAGAATTATCCGGATATACGGATAATCTGACTCAACATCACCTGCGGAAACAAAGCCGTCAACTGCCTCCGGGCTCTCACCACTCTTGTGACGTCGTGGCCTCGCTGGCCATTCTTGAGTTCAAGATACCCCAATAACGGAACGCCTCATCTCGAACATCTTCCAAGGCAAAATTGAAGCATCATATACAGCGTCATGGAAGAAAGCATCTTGCTCATGTTCAAGATTGCCTACCACTTTTCGTACCAAGCAACACATTTCGCTACCTCAGCACAAAGAAATCGTCCACGCGTCCGTCGATTGCTCTCTCTGTGAAATTTCCAACAAAAGTTCGACTCTGCCGGAGAAAACAGCCTTGTCAGCATCCCCATAGCAAGACCGACCGACCCTGAAAACCCAAACGCCAGTCCCACAATCCTGCAGACGCTCTCGACATATATCATCGCAGACGACCCACACATTGCCCCACACTTTGTTCGTGTATCACAAGGAAGACCTTCAGCGCCAAATGCCTGCTGCCATTGGTCTCATCCGGTTTGTCTGTTGGATTTCCCTCGTCAAGAGCGACCTCTCCATCCTCTGCAAGTACAAACACTAGGAATAACATGTACACGTCGATAAAAGGGCAAAGAGTGGACTAGTCGCCACGAAGGATCCGTTTCCCCACGGAAACTGCTCATGAAGATCTCAATCTCATGGGCTATGGAACCGTCAAGTCGATTGGCTCCCCACAGAATGCGAGAAAGCCACGTTTGGTACCATATCATTGCTGGTATATGTTGTACCCGATTGACGAGGCCATGTAGTGGGGGAATTTAACCAAGTCAACTCCACACCGCTCCTCTCTTCCACACGGTGCTCCACTACTCATTCAACATACTCACGTCCAACGCAGTGGTCAAGTATCGAGTCTGACGATATGCGAAGAAGGAGAGATTCGACATTGGTCTCGAAAGCGACTTTACTTCTCGAACAACCAAAAGATATGATGCAACCCGTGCGCTTCAACGTCCTCATGCCTCACGCTCCTCAAGGACTTGTACGTCAAGCTCCAAGAAACTCGAGATCCGATCCCTCACGAGCTGCGACACCATCGTGTCCATGAACGTCACGCACTTGATGTCAAACATCTGCAAAACCAAGGCAACAGGTGGTGCCCGCAGCAACCTTGACCGCCATCGGGACCAAAGCCCTCCTCTGTGTCACCTCACCTGCTGCAACACCTCTGTGTGCTTCGTTCATTTTGAATGAGTGAGACCCAACCTCGTAGTCGTACGGGACGAGCGATACACGGCTTGGAACACGTGTGTTCAAGGTTGTCGGCCGACGTCTAAATCAAAAATTTCTCATTTGGGTCGGCTCTATGGAGTCGGCACCAAAGATGGACAAGAAACCATACAAGCACACAAATTTGTCGGCATCTACCGTGCGAATGTATGAGACTTTGAAGCTCCAAATGTTGCGATCGAGAGCAGGAAGTGTTTGAGAAAAATAATTTTGATTTGCTTGAGAGTGGCCTCCATGGTGTTGTGCTGATCCGATAACCTCAGCACCTCTACCTCCAAATACTGAGAGGTTCATTTGTACGCATAAAACCAATTCCACAGGACGACCGACGGCAAGGAACGTGACCGCGGCAATCGGTTCGACTGCTCGAAAAGTCGATCAGGTCTCTGATTGGCTCAGATAATTCAACTGAAAAATAGTAATATCTTCGATTTCAACAGAGAGTGGGTGAATTTAAAAGCACAATTCATGTCCGCACTGTAGTTTCCAATGGACTTGCTGGAAATGGTTTTGAATTCCTTGGTCAAGTTTTTGCAAATCGATTCTCGATGGATCCACATTAAAATAGGGGTGCTCCAAAAATTCATCCATAGAAATACAGTCCTCCGGGTTGACAACCAATAGCTTTTCAAGCAAGTCGCGGACGAGACCGTTGCGTATTTTATTGTGAATTTGAGTATCCAATTTTTCTTGTTGCCAAGTCGCCGCCTGCTCAATTTTGTCATCGAGTACATCTTGATTGATATCTGGAGACACAAGCTCTTTGCCACTGTACATTTGGTACATAATGGCTTCAAAGGCCCACACATCCAGGGATGGATGCGTCTTTACCAGGGCGTACGGCAGCTTGTCCAGTTTGTGTTGAAATGACTGAACAACAAAACCGTCCTTTGGCTTACGTTTATACCAATTGGAAAGGTGGCATCCATGAACGACGCCCACGAAGACGAGTAATCTTTACGCTGTACAAAATTGGAGCCATGAGCTTGAACTGAAAAGTCCACCAACAGTTGCCGTCTCGCGACTTAAGTATTGTGCACAACATTCGAGAACGGGCTTTCCATCCTGAGAAATTGCATTAGTCTTTCACGGTGCAATTTTCACACTCACATCGTTGCATGGAAAAGAAAGTCGGTCGATCGATGACTCAGTTAAGATAGGAGAAGTTAAAAAATGAGCTAATGAAAATTTGCCATGGTGTGTTGATGGCATATATTCGTATGTATGCCTTTGGGGAGACGATAACGTTAAGTTTCGGCAAATGTCACCACGAATATATTCTCATTATGCGACGTTTCGCAGGGCTCGCACAATATACGCTTTGAGTGTGATGAAGAGTCCGTGTGCACCAAAGTAGTAAAGAGCCATAAAAAAGTATATCTATATTTCATGTACCTCAACATCGACTGGAAAGTGTTCATTCAATATTTTATATAGCACTCATTGCTCCTATCCAATTGATAAACTTGTGCAATACATCGAATAATAAACGACGCCTTTCCTGTCGACAGTTTCTATCTACTTGACATATCTACATCAATTCGCAAGTGCATATTTTCTCTTCCTTCTTTTGACTTGAACCGCTTTCACTCCAGGTAATGCCGCCTTCTTTGTTCTCGTCTTCTTTAATATTCTTCGTCCCATTCATTCTGATGATAGAATCTCCATTCATAAGCACGACACGGTCCATTTCATGCTTGAGTAACAACACCTTGTAAAAATTAACAATACTGTTGCTTGCTCGTTCACCTCCACAACAGTTTCAGGTCGCGATTTGGCAGCGTTGATTCTCTTCGCATTTTTCACTGACGTCCACAGCGCATGCCCATCTGCTGTGTACATGCGCTGGAGGCCCGCGTAGGTTTTGTTCGGGTCCTTTTCGTTGAAAAATCGCTCCAGCTCACACAAAGCCGCGCCGCGAATGCGCTGCACGGGCACCGGATCCACGCTTTCCGCTTGAATAGCCGCGTGCACTACGTTGAAATTCACGACAGACGACTCGTTCTTGGCCGCTTCAAGAATTTTTATTGCGTTGTCCAGGACGGGCCAAGTGGGGTTGGAAATACCAACACACTTGGCCAACTTTGTCGCAGTATTAACGCCCTTCAGTAGATGCAAGCCAGCTTGAAGAAACGGCGAAACGACGGCCAGGAATTGCGGCGAACGAGTTTCAATTCGAATTGGGTACACGTTGCCCGGTTCGAGTGACACGACTGGAGTACCATCGACTTCGTCCAACAAATACAAATACGCGGGGTTGCCCGTTGTTATAACAGCAGATCCGTCCATCGCGCCATTTGCCAAGGCCTTTCTGAAGTCAATCCTTCTTTCGTTAAATGAATGGCGTAGTCCAGTTTCTCGATGACTCGATCATGTGTGTCTCGAATTAGTTGACGTGTTTCGTCTTGATTTGTTTGCAAATCCATCTTAGAGATTGTCCCCGACGAATCCACTTTAAAGTATGCATACTCCAGAATAACATCCATGCTTGCTCGGTCGTCAGGGTCGACAACCAAAATCTTTTCAAGCAACTCGCGGACAAGAGGGTTTGGTACTTTGTTGCGAATTCGAGAATTCAACTTGTTTTGTGTCCATGTTGCCGCCTGCTCGATTTTGTCATCCACGACATCTTGGTTGATATCTGTCGCCACGAGTTCCTCACCGCTGTATAGTTGATACATGAGAACCCCGACGGCCCATACATCAAGTGAAGGATCTGCTTCAACTTTGCTATATGGCGTTTTGATTTTGAAACGTCTTGACGACATAACCTTTCTTTGGCATCAACTTGCGCCATAAATCCGGATTTGTCGATTCTATGGTTTACAAATTTTTGCAATACAGATTCTCTTCACCGACAGACTTGATCTTGTAAAAATACTCTGCCAAAAAGAGTTTCATGAGAATTTGCTGATGCATTTAATAAACTATTCAATATACCTGGTGGCAGGCTGCCAGAACTGAATTTTGCCCCTGCGGGATCCCCAATGCTTGTCGCAGCGTCCAAATCGATCAATTTCAATCGATTTGCCACACGCACCACATTTAGACTTTTCAGATCGCCATGAACAAGATCATTTTGGTGCAAACACTCGAGTCCGTTGGCAATTTGTTGCAAATACGTTCGAAGCTCATTGTCATGTGGACTTTCCTTCGTGTAAATATCAGTCAAGTTCCGATCAGCAGCAGGCATGACTATCGCGTATGGAAACATAGTCATCGATTGACCGCCAATAAATTTCAAGCGTTTCAAGTTCTCTTGAATTGTCGCGTTCGTGGCTGAAGGTACGAGGGATAAAATGGATTCATTATTGAGATTTTCCCGACTGTTTCTTTCACGATTGTACTCGTCTCTATTTTTCATAAATTTTATCGCCACTTGGAGCTTCGAACCAAATTGTTGTTTGCAATAGCGCTGAAATTCGTCCTTCGAAAACAACCCATTTTCGTCCTTGTCCCACAATCGAAACTCCGCGTGCCATTCCTCTTTCTCAAGTTTCTAATTTGTATGTTAAATTCGTTTTAGCGACCCATATATATATATATATTTATCGTTACCTTGTGCTGTTTCTTGTTTTGGATTTTCCACCCCGCACGACCCAAAATTTCATTACAAGCTATAAAGCCTTTTTCATCCAAACCTGCGTCAGATGATTTGTCTTGAAACACTTGGTTGCATACACCATGATCATAAGCCATAACAACCACTGCCGTGTTACTAATATGTATTGGCGGACCTTCGAATATTTCATAGCGACCACAGAAATATAGGCGGTCGTAAAAATATTGACGCGTGCATGGGTCTGTAATATGGATAACTTCGCGACCGTGCTTGTCTTTCGCAAATGCTAATTCACGGAGCAATTCGTCTATGCACGAAGCAAACTCTTCTTTGCACAATATAGCCTCGATACAACCATGTCGGACGGACTGCTTCACTTTAACATTAACATCCATAAACGTCGACCATGAATACGAGTGGTGTTGGCTTCGTATCAAATTGCCATCTTGTATTTCCACTGGCATATCCAAGCTCAGTAATTCCATGGCCTTTTCATGTTCTAAATATTCAGCCCAACATTCAAGAAGGAGTTTTCCGTCCTTCGAAAATATTTTAGCACTAGATAACACAATCAGATACTCACGTCGTCTTCTATTTGGTGTTGACCATTGAATTCGAAGTCTCAAGTGACAATTTTCAGTACATCTTCTTCCGTCACGTCGAACGAGTCCACTTCAAAAAAGCGATGGTTTAGAACAGCAAACATACTAAGCCGGGCTTCAGGATCGACAACCAAAAGTTTTCAGAGCAAATCGCGGACGAAGGCGTTGGAAATATTTTTTCGTATGCGGAATTCCAACAACTCTTGCGTCCAAGTCGCAGCTTGTTCAATTTTGTCATCAAGGACATCCTGGTTAATATTGGTTGGAACAAGTTCCCCTCCGCTGTACATTTGGTACATGAGTACCCCAAATGCCCATGCATCAAGAGAGGGATGGGCTTTAACCAAGTCGTAAGGTAGCTTATACTGCGTATTTTGGAACGTCTTGACGACATAGCCGTACTTCGGTTTTACTTTTTGCCACAATTCAGGGTTTGTCAATTTTGCACTCGACCAGTGCGAGCAATATAGATTCTTTTCGGTCTCAGAATTTAGTTTGTAAAATAATTCTACGAGAATAAAATTATTCAATAAAACATACGAAGAAACTTGCCTGGTGGCAGAATCCCAGAACTGAATTTCGCTCCCACGAGATGCCCAAAACGTTTTGTGGCGTCGAAATCGATCAATTTCAAGCTATTTCCCACTCGCATCACATTTAGTTTCTTTACATCGCCATGAACAAAGCCTTTTTCGTGCAAAGACTGGAGTCCCATGGCTACTTGTTGGAGCAAATTTCGACGCTCGTTTTCACCAGGGCGCTCTTTCAGGTAAATGCCTTCCATACTACGGTCGGCCGCAGGCATAACCAACACATGGCGAAAATTGGCCATCGATAGATCCCCGTTGATTTTCAATGTTGGCAATTGGGCTTCAAGTACGCATTTTTCTATGGAGGGTAATTGGTGGAGGACGACATCCAAGTGCAATTGTTTCCTTGTCTTGATTTCTCGGTCATACTCATTTGTATTCCGCATGAATTTCAACGCTACTTTGAGCTTTCCACCAAAATGATTACGGCAGTAGTTCAAATATTGTCCTTCCGACAATGATCCATTGCAGTCTTTGTCCCACAGTTGAAATTCCGCCTGCCATTTTTTTTGTCGCGTTTCTAAAATGACAACATATTAGCAAGCAATAGGATTGACATTTCTACCTGGTTCCCTTTGCTTTTTGCATCGTGTCCCAAAATTGCATTGCACATTACAAAGCCTGCCTCGTCCAAATCTCCATAGGTAGTTGCGTGTTGTTGAAATAGTTGGGCACAAATGCCATGGTCGTACGCCATCACAACCACTGCAGTGTTGCTCACGTGCACAGGTGGGCCTTCGAACATTTCATATCGGCCACAGAAAAAAAGCCGGTCGTTCAAATAGTTGTGTTAGACCGCGTCGGTGATTTGAATGACTTCTCGGCCATTTTTGTCTTTGCCAAAGGCTAATTCTCGGAGCAATTCTTGGCTGCACGCTGCAAATTTCTCGTCCTTCAATATTGACTCGAGGCAGCTCAGACGAACATTTACATCAACTGGATGGGTCACATCCATGAACGACGCCCAGGAATACGAGTAATCTTGACGCTGTACCAAATTGCCGTCTTGGACTTCGACTGAAAGTCCAGAGCAAGCAATTTCATTGCTGACTCGTGCTTTAAGTATTCTGCACAACATTCGACAAGGGGCTTTCCATCCTGAGAAGTTGGATTACCCCCAAACCATTTAAATTCCACACTCACATCGTTAGTAGAGCGATAGGTCACTTGGGACTCTAGAAATGTTGCCAGTGCAGCGAAATTCTTATGATGAATAGAATACTCAACATCCTAATTCAGTAAGTCAGGTACGCAACAACGTCACGCCACCTTTTCTATGATAATATCATTCCGCTCTGAAAGAAGTCGGACTGTTTCCAAGTCGTCGTTTCTTATGGCATACGAAAGTGCAGTCATTCTCTCCTAATAGTGACGACATATAAGCAAATCATGATGTCACAGTCAAAACACATGACGCGTCAAGAGTCAGTGCAACGTACATTATCCCCGAGATTGATGTCGACACCACCGTGGTCCAAAAGCATCCGCACGACTTCTTTTTGGCCATACTGACTTGCATATATGAGAGCTGATTTTCCACTCTAATCGCAACAACACGTGAGACGATCAACGCAAACGACAAAGCATCGATCAACACACTCTTCAACCGTTCCGATCAAAGTTGACACAGACAGAACATTCACAAGAGCCAGACTGATGAATATAACACGTCCATGATACTGCAACGTACGTTATTCACAACATTGATGTCGACGCCACCGTGGTCCAAAATCATCCGCACAACTTCCGCATGGCCATTTTTACTTGCATACAAGAAGGCTGATTTTGCACTCTAATCGCAACAAAACGTGAGACGATCAATGCATACGACAAAGCATCGGTCAACATATTCTCCAGCCGTTCAGCCCATCAAGGTTGACACCGACAGAACATTTCAATAACCCAGATACCACTTCATTGTGAAGGTCGAAAAATGCTGTCTTTACCCTCATGCAACTCCGACACTCTGGAAAGGACTTTCGCCTGGTTTTGAACCAACTCCTCCATTGCATCAGCCAAGTGCTGCACCTTGGATCTGGTGCACTGGCGCTGCGCTATCATGGGCCCCCACGGCAGTCTGCAGCACTTGGAAATCGAACACTGACGACGTTTTCTTGGATTTTTCAATGTTGGCTCCAATACTAGCGATTACATCTTTGTCCAAGAAAGGCACACCCAGGGACTTTGCGAAAGATGTTCCTTTGTTGAATTTGTGACGAAGCTGCAAGCCATCCTCAATAGTGTCGATAAAGTACCCGACCTTGTTAACGATCCTCGCATGACCCCTGTACTGGTAGCACTTGCTTCAACCCAGCCATCGACAGACACCATCGCGAAAGCGCTTGGCCCTGACATGATTTCCAACATCGCGTCAAACCCCAGAACCATCCAGTTTCTCACAGATCCCGAATTCATTATCAAATTGACAAGCGTCCAATAAGATGTATCAAAACTGCCGTTGTACATGGACGATTGGCGCATGGGAACTGTGCCGACCGAGCTGCTGCGGGATGTTCTAGCTCTCGATTCAACGGCACGAAGTGGATTTCTTCGATGCAATCTACAAATTGGGTCCTGATGACGTAGCGCGGGCGACGCACCATTTTGTCCAATGCGACGAATGGGGCGAAGTCAAAGTTTTGTCGTACAAGTGTTTTGCTGTCGTCATGGAACGTGGTTCAGCCAACTGCGCCGAGCGCCTCCCGCTGCTCCAAGCGAATGATTTTCTCCGTTTCAGTTGTCTCAAAGAAGTCCTCGATGCCATCCGCGTCGTTCATGAGCTTGGGTACATCCACGGCGACATCAAGCTGGAGAATATCGTCTACTTTGGCGATGAAGCTGGCTACAAGTTGATAGGTTTCGACAATTCCGCCCGGCCTGGAGATCTCTGGACCAAACATTGTACGGAAGAGTACTGCCCCCGGAAATGGCCAAATTTATGTTGGGCCACACGGATGATTTAATTGTATCGCACGCGATTGACGTGTGGTGCGCTGCCGTGCTCGTGCTCAAATTGTTTGTGCATCAAGGCCACTTGCTCGAATTTATGGCCATCAACAATGAGGATATCTTGAATGAGATTGCAAAGCCTGGGTTTTCTTTCCGCGCAAGCATTGCGGCAGCGGATCTGAGCGAGCGAAACAAAGAATGGCTGGCCAAATGCCTCGACGTAGAACCAAAAACACGCGGCACGCTGGAAGACCTCGGCCGCCTCGCCCCGTCGTTGAAGACAACGACCAAGGGATCGGAGCTCACCAAATTGTCGTTTGCTACGTTGGACGAGCCGCTCCAGCGCTCTATTGTGGGACTTCGCTTGTTCCGCGGCGTTTTTGATCAACAGGCCGCCGCCGCTGTGCTTGAACCTGCAGACAAATCAGGCTTGATCGATCAGCTGGACGATGTTGTTGACATCAGAATCGACAATGCACGTTACTTGGACTCTCTTTTCGAGTCGCATGAGGAAAAGCTGTCGAGCGTATTGGACGTGTCGCCGCCGAAGTGCTTGAGACGCTTAAGAGCTGGTCATTCCTCGAAGTCATCGAGCAACACCCAAACGACATGTCTACGAATCTAAACCGATATCGTAGCACACTCCAACTCTCTGCCGAAGACGAAGCCAATAGAATGAGCTTCGAAAGCGCCGAGTCCCTTGTCCTCATGTGGCAGCGCCGCTTTGTCCGGCATTATTGCAAGGTT
>VJMH01002082.1:422-62482 GCA_009835185.1 Aphanomyces stellatus
GTGCGCGTACAAAGGGATTCTTGATGCGAACAATCGCACGCGACGACGTCGCGGGGCTACGAGTCTGTGCCGTGGACGGTGCCTTTTGGTGCCGCCACCGCGCGTCGCGCTTGAGTTGAACGCGGTTATGCCGCTCTGTCATGCTGGATGTCGGGTCGACTGCCTGCACTGGCGTCGATGTCGTCGTCTGGGAGGACGCAAGCTGAGGGTTCAAGCCACAGAAAAGGTTTACCTCTGATCGAGCGAGGGGGGTGTTGTATCGATGGGCGACCTTTGCCTTGACTGACAACCTAGTCCATATGGGGTGATGCCAGCATGTGAATCACGAAGCATAACATACTTGATCCGATGGGCCGTCTCGTCCACGTCGAGGCATGTCTGCACGTGCTTTTGCGCCTCGTTGGAGTCTCCTCGAAAGCGACTGATGGCTATGTTGTCAAACGGAGGCGGGATGGACTCGTCCTGGGTCGTGGAATTGTTGCCGCCGCCGTGAATGTCCTCGCCCCAGACCGGCCACTCCAAGCGATCGTCGTCGGGCGCGGGATCAATGAGCACATTCGAGAGCATCTTTTCGCGCTCCCATGCATCGACCCACGTCATGCTCTCGTCATCTTGATTGCCGCGGTGGCGCCATCGACTTGCATTGCATGGGGAGGACTTGCCCTTCTGCGTGTTGTCTTGTTGAGGTGGCGGCGGGGGTGAGGATGGCGGCGGGGGACGAGACTTCTTGCCAAACATTTGCTGCCATCTCGATGGCGCGGGGTGTTCCCCGTCGCTCCCGGCGGCGAGATCATCCGCCGAGGGAGGGACCGTCGTCGGCATGCACGACGACGTTCGCGCGCCGAGACGGGTCGATATTTGAAACGGTCGATCTGAAATAGTGTTATATACACTATTTGAGATATCAAATAAACACTATTTAATATTTTGTGCTGCCTTGACCGACGTGGCGATCATCGATCGGTTGAAGATGGCCGAGGAGGAAGAAGTGATCTGGGACTGGCAGCCGGCGGCGATCGCACTCGTGGAAGAAGACGCCGCGGGACAGATCAAACTCACGGCGGAAGGCGTGTCCTTGCTGAGCGGCTATGACTACCCAGTCGCAGTTGTCTGCCTCGCGGGGTGCGAAGGCCGGCTGCGTGTCTTTGAAGGCCTCGCGGGCTGCGAGCCCAATTCGCTGCCGGGGGTGCCACCGCAGACACAAGGCATCTACTTCTTGGGTTCGGCGGACTTTATGCGCTCGGGGCGGTGCTTGATCGTCCTCAACTTGCACGTGGACCTGCAGCGCGACACGGCGAACGCATCGGCGATCTGGGACGTTGCGCTCGTCCTGAGTTCGCTCGTCGTGTATGCGCACGACGGGATGCTCTCGAATCCGACGGCACGCATCACCGACACACTCGACGTCATCCACTCGTTGCAAGCCGATTGTTCCACGGAAGAGCTCAAGGCGCTCCTCCCAAGCTTCCTTTGGGTCACCAATGCCGCTTCGCCAGTCGCAACCGCCGCCGCCGATTTCAAGGCCTTTGCATGGCCATTCGAACTCCCTCAATCCGCGTTCGATCTCTCGAAACTCGATCACATTGGCTGGTACCGTCACGGCCCGCCGTCCGCCGCCGTCGCGACCTGTCGCGATCGGGTCCTCCACGGCGCGCGCGTCAAAACCATGTTTGGCACCGACTTGACGGGCGAAATGCTTCTCGCGCTTGTGGATGGGACACTCTCGAACTTGCATCACGACGGCCGCGCGATGGACCTCCTCGGTGCATGGAACCACGTCGTGAGTCTCAAATGCGATGCGCTCGCGGCCGCCGCGATGGCGACCTACCAGGACGTGATGGGCGATTCTGTGACCGAAGTACCGCCGATGGAGCTCGACATGTTTGACAAGCTACACGCTGACGTGGCGCAAGTAGCGACGTCCATGTACTCGTCGCAGGCGCGCTTCAAGAAAGCACCGGCGCGCCGGACGCACAAACTCAAACTCTCCAACCAGTTGGTCGACGCGTACGTTGCGCAGCGGGCGGCGTTGCGCGCGCATTCCGAGACGTACTGTCGCGCGGTCGCCGCGACGCATCTCGTCGCGTGCGTCGAGACAGACGACACGAGCAGCAGCTTTTCCGAGATGGTCGCGCGGTTCGTGGACGCGTACCGCGCCGCCGCGCGTGGCCCCGCGGCCGACCACGTGCTTGCATCCGTCGTCGTCGCCGACGTCGTGGCGTGCTTTGGCCAGCGGGAGGCGGCGGCCAAGGCGGCGTGGACCGACGCCAAGCTCGGCGATGAGCGCACGGCGCTGCAGGCGGCGTACGAGGCCAAGCAGGCGGCGCTCGTCGCGCATTTCCAGCAAGAAGCCGCGCAGCTGCGGGAGACTGTCGCGGCCGAGCAGCGCATGTGGACGATGGCCCAGGCAGCCAAGCAGTCGCGTGACAATATTGACTCGCACGAAGCGCGGCGGGCGGCCGACGAGCTCGCGGCGGCGCAGGCCACCATGCTTGCGCTGGAAGAACGAGAGCGAAAAGCCCACGCGGCGGCGGCCGCCGCGCACACCCAGACCGAGCGCGTGGAAGCGCAGATGGCGCAGCTGCGCGAGACGATGGCGAGCGAGGCGGCGGCGCGCGCGGCGCTTGTGGAGAGTCTGGCCGAGTCGATCCGGAACGAAAAGCGATTGGAGGCATCGCTCGCGAACGATGAGTCGGCGACCGCGGCGGCGACGGCCGACCTGACCAAGCAGCTCCGCACGCTCGGCGAAGAGAAGATGATGCTCCAGATGCAGCTGAACGACGTGCTCTTGAAAGTGAGCGCGCTGCCAGCGTCGCTCCAAGCGCACGTGCTCAGCCACAACATCGACGCGACGATCGAGTTTGGCGACGCGCTTTCGAGTTACATGGCCTCGTGAGGGAAGATGTATCAGGATGAACGTGTGTTGTGGTGCGACGATGGTACTTTTGTGGTGGAAACACGCAACGCCCAGTCTGGCGCAGTACATTTGTATCAGGATGCCTCCATATAAAATTGTGGCGAAATTTCGACCACACACATCCCGGCTGTCGTGTCAAGTCTTGCAGAATTCGTTTGTTGGTGCTCATAGACTGACTCGACGTCATTCGTTCCCCTGTTGTTCATCTTTCGTGGCGGCAGGTCTCTGCGATGACGGTTGACCGCAATGTATCTAATCGTCTGAGCTATACTCGCCAGTTTGCATTTTGTTGCACACGAGCACTCGTCTTGCACACTCGTATCGATATTTCACATGCGATTAAACGTGCGACTTCCACGTGTTCGTCCGTCACTCGTCCACGGCGCCATCGGCGGCGATCTCGGACGGATGCCGGGCGCCGTTGATGTCGTAGACGACGCGATTGACGCACGCGGCCACGACCGCGTCGCCGACGTGTTGTTTCATGGCGTCAAGGATGTGCACGAGCGCGGCGGCGTCGAGCGCGGCGTACTCGAGCTGAGGTTGCGTGAGCGGGCGGCGTTCCCAGTTGGACATGCGCGCACGTTTGTCGAGCGGGAGGCCGAGGTACTTGACGCACAAGTCCGAGAGCGACGCGCGCGCGCCCTCTTGTGCGCTGGTCGTGGTCACCGCGTGGACGCTCTTCTCGAGTGCCTGCAAATCCACGACGCGCACGACGCGCGTGACTCCAAGCGCGGCAAAGTCGCCTCGGACGGCCAGCCCGACTTTGATCACGTGCGGCGCGGCAAAGAGCGGCAGCACGAGCGGCAGCATCCCGCTCGCGAGCATGTCGACGACGTACGTATGGGTGGCCGAGGCCAGCTGGAGGAGCGCACACGGCGTCGTCTCGTTGAGCGAAAACGCGCTGCGCCACTCGCAGTCGAGGCCGACGACGGGTTCTGCGAGGAGGCGCGTGATGCACGCACTCACGTCAGCGGGCGTGTCGAGAAAGTGCGGCGGCGCGGTCAAGCCGAGCGCAGCCAGCGTGAGGAACCCCGGGAGCGGCGGCGGCGCGTCCTTGTTGCCGCCAATGTCAAATGACGCGTCGTGCGGCGGGAGCACGTCGGGGAAGCTGCTGCCGACGCCGAGCGAGTGGACGAGGTGCTGCGTGACGGGGTTGTCAAAGCCGCATTGCTCGTAGACAAAATTGCAAGCGTAGAGGCGCGACGAGAGGTCGTCGCCGACTGCTTGGGGGATGTCGCCGTATTGTTGCGCGCGGACGAGGTAGCGGATCGTGGCGCGGCGCCGCCTGGGCAGAGAGATAAGACCGAGGGACGAGGACGATGACAGACCGCTGGACAAAGACGGGAAAGTCGTCGGGCGGGAGGTTAAACTTGGAGAGACGTTTCTTGATGAGCTTGTCGTCGACGCGGAGCGCAATCATGAGGTGAATGAGCGCGCGCTGCCGGGCAGGGTCGCCATGGACAAAGCGGTCGACGCCATGGATGTCGTTGCGTTGGAGAAGGAGTCGCATGACGTCGTCGGCAGGCAGCGCCGCCATGAGATTCAAATCGTGGCAGAAATCGAGCCCGATCTTCGGATCGACGTCGAGAAGGTCCAGCGCGCCGGCCGAGAGGTCCGCCGTCGAGATCTGGTACAATCGACACCACGCAAGGGTGGCATGCATGTGCTCTGGGCGTCGGGAGAGGTGGCGGAGGAAGACGAGGGTCGCCGTGCGGAGGACGTCTTCCGGGACAAGATCTTGGGGGTCTATGTCCGGCACGCGCGTCCTCGCGGTGTCGTGGAGAATGCTCACAAGCCCAATGTACAACGTCCACTTGAACTTGGTTTGCTACGCCATGTGAGTCGGGACAAAATCGCGGGAACGGGCGGCGTACGTGGATGTGGAATTCGACGACCCGCGCGAAATGGCGAATGACCTGTGGAAAGGGCACGGAGTTCAAGACCGCCGCGAGCTCGTCCTGCATGGCTTGGAACTGGCGCGCCGCGCAAAGCGCTTCGATCCGCGTCGCGGCAGCTTGGACATAATTGACCTTGAAGGACTCGACCAGCGGAAGCGTTCCAGCAACGTCCAGCATCTTTTTGTCCTGTCCCTGGTTCGAATTTCTCTGATTCAACCAATCAATTCTACTATGCTTGAGAATTTCAACCAATAAAATCAACGTATTTTGAATTGAATCGGCCAGTGATCCAACACATTTTGCTTCTTTTCGATGCAGCGACGACAAGAGCGGTCGCGGAGCCGCGATCGGAGCTTTCAAGACCGGCGGAGGGATGTGTCTCGCTCCCGAAGCCGCGAGCGAGAAGAGAGAGGTTCTCGTGCGAAGGCGCGGGACTTTTCGCATTTGGTGCAGGGTCGCCGAGAGGACGCTACCTCTGCGGTGCCCGGTCGCGAAGAATGGGGGGTCCAAGTCCCGCTCGACGACGCAGGGGCGCCCGTGGTCGTACAGAAACCCAACTTTGGGTTGAGTGGAGCGTTGGCCAAGGACTCGGCGACGGGCAACGTGAAGAACGGTGTTGTGATGAAGTGGTGCGAGCCGCCGGAAGCGCGCGTGCCCGACAAGCGATGGCGCATGTATGTCTTCAAGCAGGACGAGAACATCGCGACGCTCCATTTGCATCGACAGAGCGCCTACCTCTTTGGACGCGACAAGAAAGTGGCTGACGCGTACCTCGAACACGAATCCATCTCCAAGCAGCACGCAGTCGTCCAGTTCCGCGTCAAGCACACGGAAGTGCGGCACGACGAGTTGGAGCAACCCGAGCTCCACTCCGAGATCTTGCCGTACATCATGGACTTGAAGAGCACGAATCACACGTTCCTGAACGGGAAGAAGATTGAACACTCGAGGTACATTCAGCTCAAGCCCAAGGACGTGCTCACGTTTGGCGAAAGCACGAGGGAATACGTGCTCCTCCATGCGACCGCGAAAGAAGAGTAAAGTACATGTTAAATTAACATGCGCTATTTTGGGTGACCAACGCCTTAGATGAGGAGTTGTTCGATTTGTTCCCGCATAGCGCGGATTTGGGGGCCCAATTGCGAGGCATCGTTCGACGTGATCGAGGCCGAGATGACGGGGCGCGAGACACCGCAGGCACGGCCGAGCGCGACCTTCGAGGGCACGAACACATACGGCACGTTCTTGTCTTCGCACAAGAGGGGCAAGTGCAACAAGATTTCCAAAGGTTCCGTGTCGGCGGCCATGACGATGAATTCAGAGATCCCGCGGTTCAACGTCTTGGTGGCTTCGTTCGCACCCTTCTTGATTTGCTTGTAGTTGGTGGCTTGTTGGACCAAGTCCAAGATGCTCACGGTAAGCTTGGCATCGGCCAACGGGTACGCTTTGGGGTTCACGGCGCTGTCAGACATGGTAGAAGCTCACACGTAGATCACGGCTAAATGGGAAATGCCCATTTAAGCACAAGATCCACGGCCAAGGACGACCACCCAATGAATTTTGAGGCTGCGGGTCCAATAACGTATTCTCGATTCGGATTGGACAAAAAGATGCCCAATCGAACTTCAGAACCGCGACCTGCCATCAAGACAGTCGCCCATTGGCTGAAATCGCGACCCTTCGATAACGGCTGGCGATTTTCCCCGTCCCAGAATGTGCCGACAGGGCCAAGAGGCAACCCAGTCACGGGAACCCAAGTGACATGCATATAGTGACTAGAAATACTTGCGTGTGCGCTATGCTTCCACGCCGAGTGCATGCAGTGGTCATTGATTCTCTCGTCAACCGCCGTCGGTAAGCTTGGGAACTGCCGTCGGGTTGATTTGGATAGCCATGTTGTCGTGACTGTCGCGAGAGGAGCAACACTCGCAGACGTGGGAGCTGATGGGGCATGGTCATCTCTCTCATGTTGTTCGAGGTATGCACTCGTGAACCATGGGACGTCCAATCTCGACTGGCAACTTTCCTCGTTCGCAAACCAATGTCCGACGCGGCCTGTTTACTACATGTTGTACCAAACGCCTTGTGTTTTGCCAACTCACGACGAGGATAATGGAGGAACGATGGCAACAATGTGCTCCATCAAAGTGAGCCAACAAGACGCCCCTCGGCTTCATTGACCAAATGGGTTGTCGTGGGTCGTTGTCTCAAGAGAGAGTCTCGATGGTAATCAATAGGGTCGAGTAAAGGGCCATAACACTCGGTCCCGCCGTATCGAGAGACCCAACGTCAGTGGGTGGTCTTTATGGCCCATTAAGTGGCGCAACGTTCGCGATTGTTGGGTTCTTGATGATCTTGTGTGCTTTGCACGTTCGAGTTGTTCAAGAAGATTGACAAGTCGTCGATACTCCAAGACATGCACAAGCTTGAAATGTCTACCTACACTGTACATTTTGCTCGCGTCATCCAAGTACATGACTCAATCAAGGGTCGATGGCTGGACCCGCCCACGTCTCGCATGCGCGGTGGTGCCAAGTGAGCTTTTCTGGCCATTCGTGCGTAGTACATGCGAGAGTGCACATCGGGAGTGGATACGTTAAGCTCGACGCTCGAAGGCCCCAGGGAGATGGGTGAGTGTTGCCAGCTCAATTCGATGGATAATGGAGTTCTGAGGCCAGACGACACGCGCGTATTGGTGGCAGCGCCTCCATGTTCGCTGGTACATGACGTCGAAGGAGAGTGCAGTGGTCGGTTTGGTGGTCATTTCGACATCCATGGCTCGTTGAAATCATGGCAGCATGGTTTCAGCTCTGGGCTCAGTTTACATGGACCAATCAGATGCCTCGGGCTTCAATATCTTGGCAATGATTGGTAGATAATCCGGATTGTCCGGATGCACTCATAGACGCCAAGGACTCCTCGACAAGCGGAGTCTGCATCATTCCCGAACCTTCCCCAACGAAGACACAAAACTGATCATGGTGACCACGACCGACATCTCCAAGAAGCTCGAAGCGGCGTTCCATGCAACGTATGTCCAAGTGGACGATCAGTCGGACGGCTGCGGCAACAAATTCAGCGTCATTCTCGTGAGCGCGGCCTTCGAAGGCCAAGCCCTGCTTCAGCGACAACGTGCCGTGAACGAAGTGCTCAAGGAAGAGATGGCGACGATCCACGCGCTCCAGATGAAGACGTGGACGCCTGCGCAGTTTGAACAGAAGAAGAGCCAACATTCGGGCGAAAACTAGACGACGACCTGCGAAATCCACGAGCAATCGCGTTGGTGTGATACCACTTCCAGTCCAATTTAATATATTCCAAGTCCCACTGCGTCTGGGGTGATTTTATCGGGTGCACATGTTGCTAGTTTGTGTGCAGGAGACGATGGACACGTCAACGGCACGCCCATGGCGGCATTTTCTGGGGATGGGTGGGACTTTGTTTGAAGAGTCGAAAATATGCGAATTGACACACTACCTTGGCCAAAGCGAACGATCAAAATTCAAAATTTGGGATTCTCATGGTAAGGCAACGCAAGGGTTGTGGATCAGGCGAATATGACATATGCAGGACAGCAAGGCGGCGTCGGTGTTTCGGTGGAAAGGAATCCTCGACCTCGTCGATAGTCAGTGGATGTGCGACTCTCTCTCGGACGATGGTGCGATCTCGGTTGCGGACACGACATGATCCTGTGGTTTCTGCGTAGGCATTGAAGTGCCGGAAGAATTGGATTTGAATGGAGACGACGAAGGCACCATGCGTCCAGGTATTTCGTTGTTGCTGTCCCTTGCGAGTCCCCTTGACACACCCTAGGCATGCCGGGCATTCAAATCGAGTTGCCCGAGCGGTGGAACGACCTGGGCCTGGACCTTTTCGGCCAACCACATGCGTAAAATCCCCATGCATTCATTTTCCATTATCCTCAAGCGACCCTCTCTTGATCCATCGTCTATCGTTTCTTGCTCAGGAGCGAGTCCAACGCATCTTCTTCGACGATATTGTCCACAGCTTGCACCGTTGCCCGCACATCCACATGCTGCAACGTTCGCTCAATCACATCAAAGCTCGGTCGGCGCGTGGGGTCACCGCTCCAGCACTGCCGGATCAAATCCTTCGTGGTGGTCACCTTCATGCACATCGAAACATCGCGCTACCTGGCATGCGGGGGGGCAGTCGATCGTCGGGATGGCCGGCCGGTCGCCGTTGAGCACCTTGCGCTGGATGTCGTCGATGTCATATCCACGGAACGGCACGTCCCGCGCAAACATTTCCCACAAGAGGACGCCAAACATGTACACGTCGACGGCCTTGGAGAACGGTTTCCCCGCGAGCAGCTCGGGCGGCATGTAGTTGGGCGTCCCCGCTGTCCGTTCCTTTGTACTACACGATGCACATGACATCGCGGGGTGGAAACAGGTGGATGTCTACCAGACGAGGCCAAAGTCGCAGAGCTTTACGTCGCCGTCAATGTCGATGAGGACGTTCTGACTCTTGAGGTCCCTGTGGAGGTGCCATGACCATGGAGACCCAGCGGCGCAGCAGGCATTACCGATGGACAATCGCAGGAGACAGCGTGTGGAGGTAATTCATCGCGGACGCGACACCCGTCTACGAGTTGCCCTAAGAAAGGCGGAGGCAAAGGCACACGTACCGCCAAGGATACAAGCCGCGGGACGCGGATGGGATCGTTCGAGCCATGCAACATGTCGTAGAGAGACATTGCGCAGAGTTCCATGACAAAACATAGGTTGGGGGCTTCCATGCATGCACCGATGAACTCGACGACGTTGGGGTGCTCGAGTTTGCTACGACAAGAATCAACATCCTCGAGAAGGAAGACAAGTACACCTCATGACGAGAAGCTCGTCCATGAACTCTTGCTTCAACGCGGCGTCCACGCGCGGGTCAAACTACAGACACATGCAGTTCAACGAACACGTCGCATCGTTGCAGGTTGCACCAGTGTCTTGAGCGCGACAGGACGCCCGCGGTACTTGCCGCGGTGGACGATGCCCACCCCACCGCCTCCGATCTTCTCCCCCACGGTGAGATCTGCAAACGGAATGTTTTTCCATCCACCGCCGCGGTAATCGTCGTCGCGACCGGCCATGCTTGCACACGCGCGCGCGCACTACTGGCCCATGGCGATGCGAAACAGTCTTGTAACGGCCACGCCGTTCGGAATCGCGGAATTGGCGGGTGTCAAACTATACTGTATTCAAGCTTAAATTGCAAGCATCATTGTTTCAGTGGGGACGTACTATCTCGTCGTGCCTAAATGATGCGTTGTTAAACTTTGAATTTGTATTTAGTATTGCATGATATGATGGTTGTGGTCGCGAGAATATCACCAACACTCCAAGGTATTAAAATACCTTCCATTATTTTATGTTTTCATCAAAGGCATAGAGATAGCAGGATATAAAATAAGAAATGAATCTTGTTGGAAACATAATACAAAGTGCCCATGCACGACTCCTGACAGGACGCCGCACGCGCAGTAATGGGGTAAGAGTTGGCCGCAGGCAGAATCTATTTCCAGTTGCATGATCCCTTGCTTCGAAGCCGTTCCCTGTGACGATGGCGCAGACAAACGACGAAGAGCGAAGCCACGGGAGCTTTCTCAAGTGCATGCGACCTAAGGAGAGGTTCAGTCTTCCACGCACCAAGAGCCGCGCGGCGTCGATGAGCCAACCGAGCTCGTCGCCGCCGACCCCGAAGCGGCGATTCTTCTCCATGGAGCGAACCCGCGCGTCGTCTATTCATTACCAGATTGGGCAACCGCCGTCCTCGTCGTGCGACTGCATAGGCCCGAAGACGTTTCGGTGTCAGTTTCCACCAAGCAACGACAGCCCCATGTCGCCGACGCGCGGCCGCGGCTCGTTCCTCGGTCCGACCCCGAGCAGCACGAGCCACAAGGAGATTGAAATGACGGCAATGGTGTCTGCGAAGAAGAAGAAATGGGAAGAGAAGTTTATCTCCAAGGACTGGGAGCTCGAGTGGCTTCAAAAGTGGCGGAAGCGCACGATGGACGAAGCCGAGGCGCTCTCGGCGGGCGAAGAAGCGGACGAAGCAGGCGGCGGGCGGCCGTCCCTCGGCACCAAGTCGTCGTCCAAAGAGAGCCATGCTGCGTTTCGGCGGCGCAGTTTGTCGGACGCGGGGCACATGGGGTTCATGGGCTTTTCGCTCGGGCAGTGGCAAGTCGACACGATGCTTCGCGCGGGCGTCCCGATTGAATACCGCGGCCAAGTGTGGTGGATGTGCAGTGGCGCCGCCCAGAAGCGCGCGGCCGCGCCGCCGGCCGAGCAATACGACTCGCTCTTGTGGCGCGCCGACCAAGTGCTCGTGGACGTCGCGACCGAGATCGAGAAAGACTTGTACCGAACGTTTCCACACGAACCCGACACGCGGGACGAGCGCGAGGCGAGCATCTCGGAGCTGCGGCGCCTCCTCTCGATGTATAGCCTGCGGAACCCCAAGGTCGGGTACTGCCAAAGCATGAACTTTTTGGCCGCCGTGCTGCTTGTGTACCTCGCCGAAGAGGAGGCATTTTGGGTCCTCGCGTGTGTCGTCGAAGACCTCGTGCCCGGGTACCACACCAAGTCGATGGTCGGCTCGCGCGTCGACCAGCATGTGTTTGCCGCGCTCGTGGACCAAAAGCTGCCGCACGTCGCGCGGCACCTCGCGGCGCTCAACGTCCACTTGGCACCCGCGACATTCAAGTGGTTTCTCTGTCTCTTTGTCAACACATTGCCGCTCGAGACAACGCTCCGCGTGTGGGACGTCTTCTTTTCCGAAGGCAACAAGGTGCTCCATCGGCTGGGGCTCACGCTCCTCAAGCTCCTCGCGCCCGACATTCTCGCGGCCGACGAGGCGTTTGACGTGTACGAACTGCTAAAGTTTTCCCCGCGGACGCTCTCGGCGCTCACGGCGCCGCACCGGAAGCTCCATCTCGTGGCGTCGCAGTGGCGGCAGCAAGACGACTGCTTTTGCGACACGCTGCTCCGACTCGCGTTTGACAAGGCGTTCCTCGGGCCGTTCCCCTATAGCGCGATCGTCGATCTTCGCAGCGTCTTTACGCTGCAGGTCGAGACTGAGTTGGCTGAAGCCGAGGCCGAGCGCCGCGCCGCCGCCGCCGCGGCTCGCCCGTCCCGCGTCGACGAGTATGACTTTGTCGATGACTTCAAGACAGACGAGATGGAGTATGACTTTGTCGGGGGCAGTTCGGGCTGTTTTGAGTCGTGGCGCGGCGCCGCACCGCCACCCCCCACCGAGCGGCCCAATTCGCTCATTGAAAACTACTGGTAACAGGCTCTTTTAATTATGGCAAGACGGACGTGCGCCGCGCGAGCGCGACAAACTGCGCCGTCGACGCGGCGGGAGTGTCAAAGAACGAGGCGGGCAGCGGCACGGGCGGCACCCGCCCACTCGCATGGAGGAGGAAGAGCACGCTGGTCTTGTAGACGTCGCGCGCGCGGGGGCTGTAGTGGTCCGAGTCGACCGTGAGCTGCGCGCATTTGCCGCCGTACGCTTTGACCAGCTCGTCCGTGTGGTTGGACGCAACATACTTGTCTTGCGTGCCCGCGACGAAGAGCGCCGGGATGGGACAGAACGGGACAAAGTCGACAGGACGAAGAAAGTCCATGTGGACACCCGTGCGCTTCTCGACCGACTTTTGGACAAAGTGCGCGGCGGCCTTGAGCACGAGCTTGGGCGCGCCAAACCCGCCCTCCTTGACGTTGACAACGAGGTCGTCGATGCATTGATGCATGTTGCTGTAGGCTACGCGCGCGCGTTGAGAAATCATGCCTCGCGAGGGACACGTACCGCCATCGAGAACCATACCGCGGATGCGCTTCGAGTATTGTTCCACGTTCCACTTGCGAAAGACTTGGGGAATGGCGTCGATGGTGCTGCCTTTGGCATGGACCGTGAGTTCCTTCCCTTGCTGGTAGCGACTCGCGACGTTGATGATGGCGGGGTACGAACCCATGCTGTGGGCAAAGAGAGAAATGTCCAGCACATTCGAGTTGTGGTCCAACTCGTCCAAGACATATTTGAGATCGCTGCTTTCGAGCCACCCGACAGTCACGTAGATCCCATCCGAGAGACCAGAGCCAGAAAAGTCAAACGCAAAGACGGAGAAACCCATTGTGAGCGCATGATCACGGACACGAAGCACATCGAGACGCGAGCCGACGTTCGAGTGCAAGTAGACCAAACAAGGAGACTACGAAGAGGCATGACACAATTGTTTGGGAGAGACGGACGACGTGCATACCGGTTTGATCGTGACGCGGTCGGCCTCGAGGAGGTTCCAGTGCGACGTGGCGAGTCCGAGTTGACGTTCGTTCATGATCTTGCGGTCCGTGCGTGCGACGTAGATCGGGTCGTTCGTGAACGCATCTTGGAGCTCAAAGTGCGTGGGACCGAGCTCAGCGATGTCGTACTTCGCGCGCGGCGGGCGGATTACCGACTCGATGACCATGTCGTACCCGTCGGAGATGAGGTCCTTCACGGAGACGTTGCCATTGCCGCCGTATTTTTCAAACTCGGCTTCCATCTCCCCTTCTTCAAAGATGTTGATCTCGGATGACCCAGATTGACCCATGGTGCTGCAGTGACTTGCGTGAAAGTGCGCGAATTGAAAAATGCGTCTAGCAATCCGGTTCCTCACCCGTGATTGGTCAACACCAAAACCGGAAACATGCGGATCGTTTTGAAGACGATCGAACGACGTTCGACGCGACTGCGCCGAAGCGCGTGGACGAACGTTCTAGTCGCCGCCGCAGGTGCAGGTGTCTACATGTGTGTGGAAGCCATTGCGCCCCTCGGAGAAGGTCGCTTTGTGTGGGTGTTGTCCGGTTGCTATCGTAAAAAAATATGTTGTGTCGTCTACCCCACCGGCTGTTTCGTCAATTTTTCGATATTTTGGGGCCAAAACGAATCTAAAATTGGGTGAAAACCCAAATTTGTATAGGTGCGTATTCGTCCCTCCCATGGTGCTTAACGTCGATTTTGGTGCGTCCAGACGACGAAACTGTCGTGGCGATCCCAAGTTTCCGCGCGCCTCATGGCCGAAGCAAAGAAGAGTCCAGGCAAGTCGACGAAGTCGTTCAAGCGTTTCAATCGCGTCGGCATCTTGCCCGACGTCGCGCCCGTGTATGCTCGCGACCCGCGGGACAAGTCCAAGTCGGTCATTCAAGTGCACCAAGAGCTGCTCGTGCACCAGCGTCGGGAAATCGACGACATTTGCACGGGACTGCAGCTTCGCTTGGAGCATGTGAAGAAGGCATTGCCAGTGCCCAAGAAAATGAGACCTTCTAACGAGGTAGAGACAAGAGGACGACCCACTCGGCATCACGATCGTCGTAGGACTGCGACGAGTCGGTGGACGTGAAAACGCCTCTCGAGAGTCGCATCGACGAGGAGATCGCCGCGGAGCAAGACGAGTCGGACGAACCCCTCACGCCGCTTGATCGCATGGCCATCGCGTTGGAAGCATGCCAAGACGCGTTTCCGGCGATCGGAAAGCAACTCGACGACGAAGCGGGCGCGCACGTGAACGTCGAGTTGACCTCGGTGCTCCTCGACCTCGTCGAAACGATCGAAACATGCGTCCACGATAAGGTCGTGCGGGACCGCGTGACCAAACAGACTCTGCACGAGGTGCGCAGTCCCGAGAAGGTGACCAAGAAGCCCATGACAATGTCGCCGCGCGTCCAATTGCAGTCGTTCAAGCGCCAAGTGCAAGACGCCGCGAGCACGACGCATCAACTGCAATCGCCGCGACCCAACAACCACCCGCTGACAAAACCGTTTGAGCTCGAGTCGTTGCTGACCAAGGACAACATCCCCGTGCGCGAGAAGACACCACGCAAGGATAACACATTTCGCGAAGTGCGCAAGAATCGGCAATTCCCGCCCACCAAGGTAGAGACGGATGCGAGATTGCAGTGTTGACGTGCATAGGTGCCCAAGGAAGAATTCATCGAGAAGGAATACTCGTATTGTCCCGTGGAAGCCCGCTTCGACATGCAGTCGGTCCACATCCACGTCGACGAAGCCAAGATGGTCAAAGACACTTGGGTCGTCGTCGAGTTTCCCAAAGTACGTCATGTCCCTTACGTGGTAGTTGACAACCATGATGGGATGATTGTAGGCACGACCCAAGCTCACGTCCGACCAAGTGGCCTTCCTCAGTCAATGGCAATCACTTCGATTCCGCAAAGTCCAAGAAACGACTGCCGCCGACAGCGACGCGCTCCTCCGCATGTATCTCCATTACACCGACACAGTCATGTACGAGATGTGTCGGCTGCTCTACGACAAGTGCCCGACGTCGGCCAACCTACTCTACGGACTCTGGCACTTCTTCTTCAACATTGTCGCGTTCATCAACAAGAGCATCGAAGAAGAGCTCACGGTGCTCAAGCAAACTGTTCGGGGACTCAAAGTAGGCAGCGGCGGCGCGTGACGCGCCCACGTCACTCGAGTGTATAGATTGAAGTCGAGGTGTACCAGACCAAGATCGCCAAACATGCCGGCGTGATCCACGCGATGCGGGAAAAGCTGACACAAAAGACTAAAACAATCACGCTCGAGCGCGAGAAATGCATCCGCCAGCGCAACGACCTCAACAAATACCTCTCGGCGGTATCATCGTTCGTTCGCAACATCGCGCGTTCGTCTCATGTCGTCTGGTTGTAGGACCAAACGCTCGTGCGACTCGCCATGAGTTTGATCCAATCGATCTACGACATCTTTCCCGACAAAACACCTGCGCCGACGTCGTCACGTCACTTTACGTGCCTCGAAGCGCTCGATGAAATGACGCGCACGCTCCAGCTCAAGTTTTCCGTGACCGCCGGCGTCGACGAAGGCGGTGGCCACGCCGCGACCGCGCGCCTCCATCGGCTCTCGCAGTCGAGCGCGGCGCCGCCGCCCCTCACCGTCGACCCCAGTGTATGTTTCGTCAGACGACGTTGCCCTGTGACGCGTGCACGCGTAGCACAGCAACATTTTGACCAACTTCGACGTCGAGTCGATCGCGCCCGAGCTCGACGCGACGCAGAAACGCCTCGCGCAGCTCCTCACGCTGAGCAGCCCCGACTGCACGCTCGGGTGGGACGCGCAGGCCGTGTGGCAGCATGCGTTCTTCATCCCGCCCGTCGACGAAGTGGTCGAGATGGAAGCGCGCGTGCGGCACATGGTGCTCCGGCTCGAGCGCGCCGTTGCCGCGCGCGGCACGATCCGCCGCCGCGTCCACCGCGCGACGCAAACCCCATCAGACGACGACGACGACCTCCTCCATGCCACGAGTAGCAGTCCGAAACATTCGCTCCGCGCCGTCAAGGTCGCCGCCGCCTTTGTCCGCAGGTCCGTCGTGGCGCGTACGAACTCACAATCCCACGACACACACGTCGTTCCCACACTGCCCTTCTAGTGCCCGTGGCGGCCACACCCAAACGGTTTGAGCTCAAGCGCGTGGGCGAAATGAAGACGCTCGTGCCGGCGCCGCTCCAACGCAACGTGCATCGACTGAGCGCCGCGTACGAAAGCCGCGATTACACGGTCGGGACGACGTCGCGCGTGATCACGTGGCTCGCGAATTCGCTCATCGGCCAACTCGCGGGCGCCGTCAACGTCCACAGCGACGTGCCGCGCGCACACATGCCGCGCGACATGCTTGGCCTCTCGCCGACCGATGCCATCTACCGCCTCTTCCTCGCGCGGTTCCGTGTCCCGCTCTTTGCCAACGAGCGCCTCTTGGACCTCGTCACGAGCTTGTCGCACCTCGACACACAGAGTGACAAGATCCATCTCTGGTGTCGACTCCTCCACCTCGCCGGCGTCGACCCACTCCCACCCGCGGCGTTTTGGTTTGTCGTGCACGTGCTCCACGTGCTCGCCAAGTGCTCGCACGATGGCTACTACGTTTGCGAACTCCCAGACGAGGCCGAGTACGTGGGGCAGCAGGCCGCGAGCGACGGCCTCGCGATCGTCTTTGCGTCGTTTCCGGCCGAAATTGTCGTGCGCTGCAAGACCAAGCTCGTCGGCCTCGCGCAGATCTACGGCGCCATGTGGATCCCTGTCTACGCCGTCGTCGCGATGTGTGTCGACGAGTGGGAGGCGCGCTTCTTTGCCGTGACGCTCGAGATCGAAACGCACTTTGCCAACGCGCTCAAAGTCGACTCGCTCGTCGCGTTTGACCAAGTCGTGCGGCGCTTCCTCGCCGCCGCGCCCGGCTACGTCGTTGCGACCGCGTACGCCGCGGCCGTCCAAAAGGCCGCGTGCGCGCGCCTCGTCCCGCTCGACTGCGCCGCCGCATGTCTCGACGAAGGACTCGTCCCGCCGTCCGCCGCCGCGCAACTCGACAAGACGACGCTGCTCTTTGGCGTCCCGAGCGACACGATGCTCGCCAAGACGACCGAACTCTCACTCGCGCTCCTCCGCGCGGTGTGGGCCACAACCAAGGCGTCGCTCACGCGCGCGATCGAGCAGCACACTGACAACGCCGTCGCCGGCCTCCGCCTCATTGCGCCACTTGACCACGCCCTCCAGGAAGAAGCGCCGGCCGCCGCGCTCGCGTGGCATCTCATGGAGCAGTTGATTGCGCTGGCCTACTCGTCTCGAGGGTCGACGATGACGGTGACGACGAGCGAGTAAACGATGACGAAAGAGGGAGTCGTGTTGGATTAGGCCTCGAGCTGATGCACTTCCAACGCCACGGCCACGCACGCGCTACTTGCGAGATAAGCAATCGAGTGAGTGCGTTCGCACCTCATAAACATGGAAAACGGGCGCATGTACGTGATAAAGAGTTTGCCGTAGGCGGCGTCCTAGAAATGGTGTGTCCAAGTGCTTTTTGTTGGTTGATGACGACGTACGCCTTCGCGGTCAATCTTGAGCAGCGATGTGTTGGTTGTCGTGCACCGAACGTCGGCGATGGGATTGAGAAATTTCTACCCGCGTCGTCGTCGTCGAGACGCATGCATCGAACGATGCGTCGGTACCTGCAAGAGACACGAAGCCGACGGGGGCGAAGATGGATCGCCGGCGGTGGGCGACGAGGCTTTTTGGAAGAGCTGAAACAGTTGGTTCTACAACGAGGCGGTGGCGCGACCGATAGATGTTGCCAAGACGTACTTGGACATGAAATTGCACCTTGAGCTCGAGTTTCCGCGTGTCTTGTTCGATGGAGAAGACTGTCCGTTGCTTTCGTTTGGGGCAGACAATCTACTTGTGTGTCAGTGAGTGATGAGTGACGAGTGAGACGGTGCACCTTGAATTTATGGCCCTTGGGGGTCTTGTAGACGGTGAGTTTGCCAACATACGACGGATTGTTCCATTTTGAGATTTTCGTGTCGCTCAAACTAAGCGGCATGAGCAGGACATGCCAAGAGAACGATAGTACCTGAAGCGGATCTTGTTCTTGTTGAGACGTTTGCGGCCAAAGAGACAAAAATCAATCTGCGAGTCGACGATCTGGGGCAAGTAGACTTTGAAATATTTCGCGCCGTGCGTCTTGGCCAGCGTCTGCCGACAAGACTCAGGGCACAAGACGACACATCGGCGACGACGCACCGGATCCGACGTGCACAGTTCAAGGATGAGCACACTGGGGACAAGCGGACGGAGATGCATGAACCCAGTCTTGGTTTTCAAAAGCGCGACTTCGTCTTCCTGCATCGGGTCGTTCACAAAGGTCGTGTCTGCGAGTGTACCTCGGTCTCGGAGAACGAGCTGTGCTTGCGTCGGGCCGGCGACGGGGACGACGCCGGGGCTTTTGTCGACTGGACGGGTTCCTGCTGCGGCTCGGACCGTGGACTTACACTTGCATTGTTTTCGGATGTGGCTGGCTGGGCTTCCCGCACGTCATTGACAAACCAATCTTCGGACGCGTTCGCGTCGTCGTCCGAGTCGGGGTCTTGGAACTGCGCTTTCAACCTACAGACGAGAAAATGAGGTGGATACGACAGGACGGTTAGACCGATTCGAGAGCGCATGTTGGGCGGGGGAGACCCGGGACGGCGGCGGCGGAGACGGCGTCGGGCTTGCCATCGTCCGAGTGTCGTTCGAATGACGTTGGTGAGTGGAATATTGTGTCTCCGAAAGATCAGCCGCATCCGGACATCCGGATGCCCCGGCGCCAATTTTAGATTTCGGAGAAATTGCGAGTTGTCGCAGCATGGACGATGGTCGAGAACACGTATGATGTCTTGCGGGATGCGATCTGGAACGACGATGTCGTCATGCTTCAACAACACATGTGCAATGGACGCATCGATGTCAACCACACAGACGCGGTACGGACGCGCGATCCTGAGGCGACTTCAACATTATTGTCGAACCCCTCCAGGCCGGGCAAACGTTGTTGCACCTCGCCGCGTTCTGGGGCCGCACCGAGATTGTGCGCGTGCTCATTTCGCTAGGTAAAACATGATGCAAGGTGATGTGGTCTCACACGTGTCGTAGGGGGGAGCATGAAGACCAAGAATGCCGTATGTTGTTCAACCTCTGTCGTCTGCTTACTCATCATCGTGACCTTCTAGACAGGATGCACAGCCTTGGACTTGGCGATTCATTGGGGCCATTCGGCGACTGCCGAAATCATTCGTCTCCGCGGTAGCGACGTGCTCTCCATGGACGGCGCCTCACAACCTCCCAGGCGGTGTCAGTGTCTGGGAAGAGAAGATGGGGCTGCTCCAGATGCAAGTCGAAGACCTCGAGACGACCCTCGTCGACGTCGAGCGACAGAACCGCGAACAGGAGACGCAATTGGCGGCCCATCGCATCGAAATCGTCGCGCTCCATACAAAATGGACCGAGGCCGTCGACAAGTTCACGGCCGAAGTCGCGCGGCGCACGGCTGTCGAAGCCGAGGCGGCCACGCTGACGGTGACCCTCCAACACATGCAAACGACCGTGCAGTCCCTCAAAGACGAGTTGCACGAGAGCGCCCTCGACGGGTTTCGCATCGACAAAGCGCGGACGACGGCCGAGGCCGAGCGCGACGCCGCACTCGCGCACCGCGACGATGCGATTGCCGCGCAACGGGCCGCGCTGGACGCCGTCGACGAGCGAACACGCGATTGGCAAGCGTCGGAGCGCGCCGCCGTCACGATGGAAACCCAGCGCAACCTCGCGCTGGCCGAACGCGACCACGTACGTCGTCGTCGTCCATCACTTGTCGCTTTGACTTCTCTTCGCCAGGCGCAACGACGCGCGACGCTGGCGCACGTCGAGCTCGAGCTGCTCGCAGAACGACTCGCGTTTGCGCAAAAGGCGCACGCGGACATTGAGGAAGAGGCCGCGGACTTTTTGCATGCCAAGCGCGAGGAAGCGCTCCGCGCGCGCCGCGCGATGCGGGCAATGGAAGAGTTTACGGCCGAGAAAAAGATCGAGGCAATGGCAGCGGCCAAAGCGTTTGCCAAGCAGCACGACCACCGCCGCGGCAACGTGGTACACATGCCAACATGCGTGCATTGTGCGAGGTGGTCACGGCAGGGTAGAGCCGCGAACGGAAAGCCAACCGGTGCGCCCAGACGGCCGAGGCACTATGGAGCCAGCAAACGACATTGGACCTGCATGCGTTTGAGCAAGAGTTTGTGCACACGGTGCATGCATTCACGGAAGCGAGGCAAGACAAGTGGACGGCCGTGCACGTGCAAAACCAAGTGGCGCGCCACGGCGCCGACCGCGCGGCGTTGCGACCTCTCACGAGCCATCCGAGTACGTCGTCGTCGTTGATTAATCGACGCACCGTATGTATTTTGACATGGACGACGGCATCGTAGGTGCGGCAACGACCAAGACGACGACGGCAGCGGTGGTCACGTGCGAGGTGTATGGAAAATTCGGACGGCCGCGGCCACGACCTCGAACAGACCACGCGGCGATGCGGCGGCCGGTCGGCGGCCCTGCCTTGCCGCAGCTGTGACAGTCGACGTCTTAAATATACGGCCGTTGGATTGTGGCCGTGGGGACCGGCATCGCGCGCGCCGCCGTGGACGACAAGCGGTGCGTCGGACTCGTGGGTTTTGTGGGTGACAAAGGGCGGGCCGGCGGCTTGGTTGGACTCGAGTGCGCCGTGAACTGCGTCCCCGCGGGGGCCACAACGGAAGCGGCCGACGCAGCAAACGCGACCGTGCGGCCAGACTGGGGGTCGTACACATTGACGGCGCGGCCGCTTCGCGTCGGCGACGTCTGGCGCGGCGACGATGCCGCCATCGACACTTGCATAAACTGCGCCTCGTTCATGCGGATGATGTCGCAGAGCTGGCTCGTCTCACGCGCGTACATGCCTTGGGTCATCTGCATCTTGGCGCGGAGCATCGACACGTCTGATTCGAGGCGAAAGATGACTCGTTTCTGCATGTTGCAATCATGGGTCGAGGCAACAAGAGGCCCTGTACCGCCTGCGCGTGTGCGGTTTCCGCCGTCACGCATGTGGTCCGCGCGGCGTCCAGCGCCGCTTCAAGCTCGGCCACACGTGCGCGCAGTTTGTTGCAGAGCTCGACGTCGCCAAGATCGGTCGCATTTTCAAGGGCGCGCAGCCGCCGCTCCATGAAGACGAGGTTGGCGCGCTGGTGGTCGTTTTCCTACACATGTGATTACGTCATCAGTATGCATGACGCTCTTGACCTCGTGCATGTCTTTGATGATGGATTCGAGCGCGAGGCGGTCGTGGCTGTGTTGGCTGTCGAGCGTTTCGACGATCGTCGTCTGGGACGCCGTGGCTTGAGTCGTCAAGTCCTACGACGGTGACGACGATGGTGACGACGATGGTGACGCGGCATACGTGTTCAAACTGGTCGATACGGTGCGTCATCTCGGCAACGGACCGATCGTATGTCTCTTCGAGCAACTGGCGCATCTGCGCAACCGCGTCGTCGTAGACAGCACTAAACTTGGCCGCGACTTCGGGTGTCACATGAACCGACTTGAGTGTCGTGGCCATCGCGCCCGCCTTCCACGCCGCCATTTTGTCTTCGTTGATCTTGAACGCATAGCTCACGCGGCACTTGACGCGCAGGTCGTGGACCGTCGCGAGGAGCTGCTGGACGAGCGAACTCGAGTCGACTAGAGCCGACGAGGAGAAGAGAACGTGAAAGAGGAGATGACGGACCTTCGGGGACGATGCCGCGCTGCACCATCGTTGCCTGCAGCGCCGCCATCGGGTTGATCGATGCCCCGCGCTTTGAGAGCGGCGGCGACGTCATGTCGGACGAGATGTGATTGTGTGGACGTTACGTGCATAACCACCTGAAACGTCCCGCGACTGATTGAGGTGAATGCATGCTATGGAGAACTCCCGTTAGCATGCCGCCATCGAGAGAGTCGATTCTGGGGCACGATTGATTGGAAGCATGGGCGGGAGGGCCTAGCACTTGACAAAGGATACACGTGCTTTACACGGTTAATGTTATACGATCAAAATTCGCGAGTTTGGTTTTGGCGTGGGTCCCTTGAGCGGCAGCAACGAAGGCAGCGTGCCGTCGCTCCGGCCTTGGCAGAACGGGTTGATGTTGTCGTTCTCGTCGACGTCGTGCTCGGGCGACTGCTGCGACAGGATCGAGTGGTACCCGTTGTTTCGTCGGTAGCGGTGGAAGGCGGCGAGTGCGACGCCGACGGAGAGAACGACGCCGGCACCAGCAACTGCCCACGAGTTGCCGGTCGTGGTGGCGTACTCGTCGCTGTGCCGAGACAAGGCGACGTCGCCGCTTGTGTAGATAGACGACGGCTCAGACGCTTCGTGTGTATTGGGGTCCTTCATGTTGACCACCGCGAACGACTTGATCTCGCACGTGATGTCGTGGGCGCAGTGGAAGCATCGGTTGAAGATGACAGGCGAGTAGTCGTCGGGGCACTGTGGGATGAGGTGTTCGCAGACGGCGTCGGCTTTGCTTTCAGATGGGCAGGACGCGGCAGCGCTGTGTGTCGAGGCGAGGAAGGCACACCCGATTGCCGCCGCCGTCGCTCGCATCTGCTTCGACCACGAATTTTTGAAATGTGTCCAATCCCACATGCAGAGACGTCAGTTACGGTATCTTGAGGGGAATCCGGCCAATCAGAAACCGCCAGCGCTGTCCGCGAACGTGGTGCCAACTCTTGAGATCCGCTCACCATTGTACTTGATTTCAGTAAACTCTGGGGCATCTCGGCCTTTGGGATGGCATCCCCTTCTTGACGACACCTTCAACTCCAAACTTATTGGCCAATCAGAATCGTGGAGCATACATGAACGCCATCTGATTGGTGCGTGAATTTCTCCGTTTCCGGATAAGACAGGCGACCAACCGGCGTCTATCCGGTGGATCCACCATTCTCGTTGAACGGACGCGCGGACAACATGGTGCGACGGGCATGTGACGGCGTGATCTAAGAAATGGACTAGGCATCTCTTTCGGCGGAACATGAAATGGTACGTGGTGGAAGCGGACGTGACATGAACACACGGCGTCGCATTTAGGAATTGAAGAAGGTCTTTGACGATTACGATGAAGTACGAACGACGCTGCAATCCATCGCGGCTCACATGATCCATTAGGACGGCAGTGGAGACATTGACGTGGAAGAATTGGCCAAGATCGCCGAAGACTTGGGTGAACCTTTGTCCCCGGAAGAGCTCCAATACCTCATCGAGGAGTTTGATGCGAATGGGAGGTACGTCACCGCCGCCGCGGGAGCGCGTGTTCCCCTCAAGAGATGAGTAGCGGTCGCATCGATTGGCAAGAATTCATCGCGTGGTGGAAGACGCCGTGTTGATCGGCCGCATGAACCTTAATGCATCTGCTTTATCTTTGTCATGGAGGATGTGTCTCCTTCTCGTCTAAATATAGACTCAATGCAGCGGCGGCGGGCGCCATGGCGCTCCATCATCTCTCGTAATAATAGCTGTGGGATCTGGGCTAAAAGCCGTTACAAAACGACCGGATTCGGGCCAATCGGCGCCGCGGATTCGAATTTAGACCAATGGGAGGCCGAGAAGTCCAAAAAAGGAAAGAGTTTCGCGTTTCACAGGAGCGGCAGGCCGATTTCCATATCAATTATCTCCGTTTGCCCCGCAACGAGCCCTCGCGGAGAGAGAGAAAGTCTCCATCCGGCACACTGCGTCCTTTGACTGCTTGAGACGACACCCGAAAGCATGCCCAAACATGCCACGCCCATCAAGCACGAGAATGGCGGCTTCACGATCAACGGATGCGCGTTCCACGTGGACCCGAAATACGAACCCATTGACGCGATCGGCCAGGGCTCGTACGGCGTCGTGTGCTCCGTGCTCAACACCATCACGAAAGAGAAGGTCGCGATCAAAAAGATCACGCCCATGGCGGGCGACGAGTGGGACGCGACCCACACGTTGCGCGAAATCCGCTTGATGCGGTGCCTAGGCGAGCACGACAATGTACGACAGCGACCTAGCGTTGACCTCACCCGAGTGTGGTCTCTAGATCATCTCGCTCAAGGACCTCACGATGAGCGTCGAGAAGGACGAGCTGTACATGATGATGGAGCTCGCCGACACAGACCTCCACCGTCTCATCCAAAGTCCGTGTCCGTTGAGCGAAGGCCACATTCGGTACCCACGCGATGTGCCACTCCTCTCATGCCTTCTAGGGTCATCATGTACCAACTCTTGTCGGGTGTCAAGACGATGCATGACAACGGCGTGCTCCACCGCGACCTCAAACCTGGGAATCTCCTCATCAACAAGGATTGCGAGTTGAAGGTCGGGTCAATTCATGCGCTGACTTGAGTTTCATGCTGGATCAGATCACCGACTTTGGCCTCGCACGCATGGTGCCACAGGACCTCCAGCACAAGGACCCAGATTCGACTGACACCGTCTCGTCACCCATGACTGAATGTACTGCTCTGCGCGCAGGATGGCCCTTCACTTTGATTTGTGTTTGTCGTAGATGTGGTCACGCGGTGGTATCGCCCGCCCGAGCTCATGCTCGCCCCCAATGGTGTCTACGACGGCTGTACACCCTCTCTTCGTTTTCCTTGTCGTGCTCATGCTGCGTGTAGCCGTCGACATGTGGTCAGTCGGGTGCATCCTCGGCGAACTCGTGGCGCGCAAGCCGCTCTTCCCAGGCTCGGACTTTATGGACCAGCTCACGCGCGTCTTCAAAGTGATTGAAATCCCGCCCAAGCACAAGCGGGGGTACGTGATCGAGAAGGACGCGCTCAAGTTTCTTGCGTCGTTGCCCGCGACGCCGCCGCATGCGCTCGAGAAGCTCTGCAAGGGCAAGAACTTTTCGCCCGAGACCAAGGACCTCATGGAGCGCCTCCTCTGTTTCAACCCGAAGGAACGCATCTCGGTCGACGACGCGCTGCGCCACCCGTTCTTCAAAGGCGTCGAGACCGAATGGGGCATGATTCGGCCGCTCCACCTCGCGCACTCGCTCGAATTTGCATTTGAGGACCAGTCACTCCCGCTAGAGACGCTGCGGCAGTACATCAAGGACGAAGTCGCAGCGTTTGCCGACAAAACAGCGGCGGACGCGGCGGCGGCAGCCATCGCGACGATGGCAATGGCCACCGACGACGACGACGATGAAAAGCAACAGACGACCGAGGAAGACGAACACGTGGCGCCAGAGAAGACGTCGATCGACGGCGACTTTCCGCCAGGCCTGGGCTTTGTCATCAAAGGATGCGAGTTCAACGTCCCGCCCAAGTACCAACCGATTCATGTGTTGGGCGAAGGCTCGTACGGCGTCGTGTGGTGCGTTGCGACACTTTGCCTCATGCTCTGATGAAAGCATGCTCTGGCTAGCTCTGCCACTGACACGGACGAGAAGCAGACGGTCGCGATCAAGAAGATCACGCCCATGGCGGGCGATGAGTGGGATGCCAAGCACACGCTGCGGGAAATCCGCTTGATGCGCTACTTTGACGAACACCCAAACGTACGTGGCAACGACGACGGCGTCGATGAGTCGTTGATGGGCGGCGGTAGATTGCGTCGCTCCAAAACTTGAGCACGTGCATTGAGAAGGACGAGCTCTACATCATGATGGGTCTCGTCGACACGGATCTCCACCGACTCATTCAGAGCAAGACCAAACTCGAAGACAATCATATTGCGTACGTGCATGTCGCATCTCTTTCTCACATGTGTGGGATGTCATCACAGCGCCATCATGTACCAGCTCCTCTGTGGCGCCAAAGCACTGCATGAAAACGGCGTGCTTCACCGGGATTTGAAACCGGGCAACATTTTGATCAGCAAGAATTGCGACGTCAAGGTCCGTCATGTGTGCAGTCGAGGATTACAATGTGCCACGGTTTCGGTCTAGATTACAGACTTTGGTCTCTCGCGCTTTGTGCCCAACGGACGCATGTGCAGCCAGTCGGACCATCCGCTGGACAAGGAAGCCCCGCAACTCATGACAGAGTACGTTGTCACGCGGTGGTATCGTCCACCCGAGATTATGCTTGCGCCGAATGGCACGTATGCCGAAGGTAGACGATTCAACTCTCGCGATCTCTCACAAAGTTGTTTGTCGTAGCCGTCGACATGTGGTCGATTGGATGCATCTTTGCCGAGCTTTTGAATCGCAAACCGCTCTTCCCAGGCACAGATTTCATCGACCAGCTCACGCGGGTCTTTTCGCTCCTCCCCGTTCCGCCCAAAGAAAAGCGGTGCGGTCGTCGTCGTCTTGACGCTTTGACTGATGGTCGTGATGATGCAGGGGCTACACGGTCGAAGGCGACGCCCTCAAGTTCCTCGAGTCGCTTCCACGGTGCTCGCCCCAGGCCCTCACCAAGGCATTTCGAAAGGCATCGCCCGAAGCGATCAGTCTTCTTCGGCGGCTCTTGTGCATCAACCCGCAGCGCCGCATCACGGCCGACCAGGCGCTCCAGCATCCGTACTTTAAGACTGTGCGCGCGCAGCTGGGTGAGCCGCTCGAATTTGAAGTGTCCAAGTCGTTTGATTTTGAGTTTGACCAAAACGACTTGAGCTTGAAGACGTTGCGGGAGCTCATCCAAGCCGAAGTGCGGCTCTTTGGCAATGGACACGCCAAGGCGGCGGTTGAGACCAAGGCCACGCATGCGAGTCACAGCAGCGGCCATCCCCACCTCAGCAGCAGCAGCAGCAGCAGTAGTCGCAGCGACGTCGAGCAGCAGCGGCTGGTCGAAGACGAGTCGGACATGACCAAATTGATCGAACCGGATTTGGCCGTCGAGTCGGTCAAGTCGATCGACAGCTGCGTGCCCGAGACAGCGTCCGACACACCGACCGACGACAAGGGCACGGACGAACGCGCGACAGCGTCGACGAACGAACGAACGACACCAGCGACGTCGTCGTGGGCTGAAGAGAAACAACAGCAATTGCAGCACGCTGCGCAAGATTTGTTGAGTCAAAAGAACCAAGAGATGGAAAAACACGAGCGCGAACCGACCGACTTGGAGTCGAGCGACGACGACGACGAAGGCGGCGGCATTGTCGTCGAGCGCGCGGCCAAGGCAGACGACGACCGCGTCGAATGGGACGAGGATGACGCGCATGACGAACTGCTCGAAGCGATTCAAAAGATGAACCACTTGAGCCACGACCACCAGACGCGACCGACGCGGCCGCCGTCCAACCAAGACATGAGCCAGGACGACGACGACGACGAGCCGCGAGACCAATCCAAGGCACATGCGGTGGCGCCGCTGCCGCCATCGTCGTCCGCCTCGGACGCGTCGTCGTCATCGTCGGCGGCGCAGTTGCCGCCGGGATGGGAAGAGCGGTTCAACAAAAAGGTCAACCGCGTGTACTATGTCGATTTGGCCAACAAGACCACGTCGTGGGTGCATCCGGGAGCCGACAAGGCAGTCCTGCCTCTGTCAGACAAGCAACAACCGCCAGTGAAGCAAAAAGAAAGCCATGGCATTGTCAAGAAGGGCGCAACGGCCAGCAGCGCCGCTGTCCAGTTGCCAAAGAATTGGGAACGCCGCGCCGATGCCAAGGTAGGACCGTGTCGCCCTCTGGAAGGCCATCTCGACCATCTTCGTCTTCGGGCGGCGTCGGCGTTGTTGCTTTGTGGAGACGACTCGTCTCGTGATGATGATGCCCATCGCGTTGCTCCCGTAGACGGGACGCCTCTTTTACGTGAATTTGGTCACAAAGAAGACGTTTGCGCGCCTCCCGTCGTCCATCTCGTCGTCAATGGTGCAAAAAGCGTCCAGTAGCAGCAGCGCCGCCGCGACCAAGAAGCAGCAGACGAATGAATCGACCAAGCGCCCCGTGACCGTGCCCCAGAGCCCCCAGTTTTCCCAAATGTCGTGGCAGCGCAAGCAGCGGGCGAATTCGATGAGCCAAGAGTGAGATGAGTAACATGACACCATATTTTGTTCACTCTGGGGATGCCACATGGACAATGTGTTGCTGGATGTCCACATGGAATTGCATGGTGAAATGAACCAAAAAGTCGCTTGCGTTCATGGGGACCCTCGTGGAACCTTCGTGTCGACGCATGCTACGGAGGGCACGTGCGCAAAAGAATGGCAGCTTTCGAAGCACCCTTGCTCCCCGACGGAGACAACGCCTCGGTTGGTTTGTCCTCGCGGGGCAGTGTCTCGGCCTCACTCTCGTCGCCGACATCAGTGTCTCGACTGGCGCGTCATGTCCTCGCAGATCGGCTTTCTCGAGGTCGCACGCGATGGCGTCCATGGCGTCCAATGTATGACGCATGAGCATCGTCGCGTTGAGACAGTTGATGAGGAATTGGTCTACCACGGTTGCAATCGATCGAGCCAAGGCGACAAAACGATCGCACCAAATGCACGCGTCCACAATGCCATGGACGTCGTGTGGTCCAACTCAATGCTGAACCTGTGGAGGCACGACACAGAAAAAAGCATCGCGTTGTCGCCTCACGCTCCCCAATCAACTGCGCCTTCCTCGCACCCCACATGCTGCAGAGAACAGGCAGCGTACTTCCACCGCCAACGCACCCTCCTTCGCGCGTGGTCTTCATCGGGCGGGGATAGACCATGCGTCTGCGCTTACTCTGGCGGGCTCGGCAAAAAAGCTGACTGCAAAATGAAGTCGGGCCAATTGTCTCGCTTCTTTCACGTCCCTTGGGTTGGTCAAGCATATAACTTGTAAATACTTGACCAACACAAGGCACATATATTTAAAACAATATTAATAATGCACATTGAATGTTCTAATGAGTTCACTGTCTTGGAATTAAATTACGTTGGGCCAGCCAAAATAGCTTCGACACGTTTTTGTCCAACATTACCAGTTTTATACGACCATTTTCCCAATTATTTCGGAAAAACGAGGCCCCACTGTGTCAAACCACAACACACCGATCGATGCCTTGATGGTCGGATCCAAGGCGGCAAATCACGGCGGTGGAAAGCTCGTTGTCATGTAGAAGAGAAGTATCGCGCTCAGATGCACTGTTCTATGGAACGATGCGCAATCGGCGATCGAAGTCGCACTCGTTCTTGGAAATTTCAGACAACGGGACTACACTATTTCTCGTCTTATCTGTCAAAATTGGAGTAATCCAGTCAAATTGAAACTCCCTTTTGGCAATATTTTGAGCGGTGGCACCCACTTGAAGTTGACCTCCCCCACCGACGACGACAGCCCATTTTCGTCGCATCTCACAAACGAATTGCCTCTGTCGAGATGACATCGCCGCTGGACGTGACCCTCGATGCCGATGCCTACATCAAGCTCCTCGCGAAGCTCATGAGCGTCTCGGTACGCGATCATCCCTTCCTCGTCACTGCTGCTGCTGATTGTTGGTAGGAAAAAGTGCAGAACGCGCCGGGCCTTGGCTTGGTCCCTCACGAAGATCTTGTCTCGGACTTTGTCTTGGAAGAACTCAAGCCGTACTTGAAGCAACATGGCGGTCCGATCGAAGCGCAGCGCATCGCGTTCAAGGAAGGCCGCGGCCATCTCATCCTCAAGTACAGCGGGACTGCCGGTGATGCGTCGGACGACACGATCAACTTTGTCGGCGCGCACATGGATGTCGTGCCCGCCAACCCCGAGGGATGGGACCGCGATCCATTTGCGTTGACCGTCGAAGGCGACAAGTTGTACGGCCGCGGCACGACCGATTGCTTGGGCCACGTCGCGCTTGTCACCCGTACGACCTGTTGCTGTTATGTCGACCCTCATCTTGTCGTGGTAGAACTCTTTGTTGAATTGGCCAAAAACAAGGTCGTGACCCAAAAGACCGTGACGGCCGTCATGATTGCGTCGGAAGAGAACGGCGAAATCGCCGGCGTCGGTGTCGAAGCGTTGATGGAAACGGGCAAGATTGATTTCCTGAAGCATGGCCCTGTGCTGTGGGTCGACACGTCCGACAGCCAGCCTTGCATCGGCACGGGTATGCTCTCGTTGTCTTTGTCGGCATCATATTGGAGGCGTCGTCGTAGCGGGGGCGTTGACGTGGACGCTCAAGGCCACGGGCAAGCTCTTCCACACGGGATTGCCCCATCTCGGCATGAACTCGATGGAATTGGTCATGGACGCGACCAAGGCGATCCAAGACCGCTTCTACGAGGACTTTCCAGCCCATGAGAAGGAAAGCGCGTACAATTTTGCCTGTGGATCGACCATGAAGCCGACGCGGGTAGCCGCGAAACAAAAGTGTTGATGGTGGACTTGATACGGCATGTAGGTTGAAGGCTCGACCAACGGCATCAACCAACTGTAAGTCGATCTCGAGGATGGATCCGGTGTGACGTCGTCGGCCTCTTGATGTAGGCCACCGTGGTGCAAAGTCTCGGGCGACGTGCGTCTCTCTCCCTTCTACGAGATCCAAGATGTACAATGAATCAACTCGGATGGTGCACTGACCTCCCTCGATCGTAGTTGCGTCAAAAGCTGCAGTCGTACGTGGATGACCTGAACGCCAACATTACGGCGCTTGAATGTCGTGGGCCGCATTCTAAGTACTCGTTGCCAAAGGAAGGCCTTGTCTCGAAGCTTGACTTGACCTTGTCCGACTCGTACATGGAAGGCATTGCTTGTTCCCTCGATTCGATCGGGTTCAAGTCGTTTGACGAAGCCACGCGTCACGTGAAGGGCGTAAGCGAACCCTTTTCCATCATGGGCTCGTACGATTCTGTTGCATCTCCATCCTCACGAGCACTTGTAGCCTCCCCCTCGTCCGGGATTTGCAGCGCGCAGGGTTGGATTTGACCCTCGCGGGCTTTGGCAAGTCGTCGGTCTACCACGGGGACAACGAATACTGTTCGCTCAATGACATGAAGGATGCCATGCGCATCTTTGGCCGCTTCATTCACAATGTCGACACGGCCGCCCTCGTGACGCTGTAGCTGCATCGCAATCGCGCGATGTGGATCTTTTTTGCGCGATCTTGCCTCTTTAATTTTGTATGGAACCAACGTTGAACCTTTGAGATTCAATGAATCCCTCGCTTGTGATTGGTCCAGGTCAAGTTCAAGGTTGGACCGACAGCTTTGCCGGATCCTTCTTCGCACGCCTCCATGAGACGACGATGGGGTCTTCCAGAAGAGCGGCGATCCTTTGACGCGACACACACTGCAATCCGCGCGCGGATAGCAATGTGTGTCGTAAGAGGTGTGGTTTTGTTCCACAACGTCCCACTGGTGCATATTTTTCGCTGCGATGCACTGCAACAATAATAAAATAAAACGGACTACGGATACATAGTCAAACCCCGTTCTGGTGGAGAATCAGAATTTAAGTTGACTGCTGGCCAGAAGACGTCGCTCCCCACACGCCCCAATCTGCATCTTGCCGGAAGAACAACACCCCCCGATGAGCAACCTCTTGGATATCCAATTGAACGAAGCCGCCTACGTGAGCCTCCTCGGGAAGCTTATCAGCGTCGCTGTACACACTTGGACGATGCATGACAACCTCCTCATGTGCCCTTGTAGGAAAAAGTGCAAAACGCGCCTGGCCTTGGCTTGATTCCCAAAGAAGACCTTGTCACGGACTTTGTCTTGGAAGAACTCAAGCCGTACTTGAAGCAACATGGTGGTCCGATCGAAGCCCAGCGCGTTGGCTTCAAGGAAGGCCGCGGCAACCTCATCCTCAAGTACAATGGCACGTCCAAGGCCGCTCAAACAATCAACATTGTCGGGTCCCATTTGGATGTCGTGCCCGCCAACCCCGAAGGCTGGGACCGCGATCCGTTTGCGTTGACCGTCGAAGGCGACAAGTTGTACGGCCGCGGCACGACGGATTGCTTGGGCCACGTCGCGCTTGTCACCCGTACGACCTATTGCTGTCATGTCGAACCCTCATCTTGTCGTGGTAGAACTCTTCATTGAATTGGCCAAAAACAAGGTTGTGACCCAAAAGTCCGTGACGGCCGTCATGATTGCTTCGGAAGAAAACGGCGAAATCGCGGGCGTCGGCGTCGAAGCGTTGATGGAAACGGGCAAGATTGATTTCTTGAAGAACGGCCCTGTCCTCTGGGTGGATTGCTCGGACAGCCAGCCTTGCATCGGCACGGGTATGTTTCGATTGATTGCCAATGTGTTCTTGCGGTATCTCAGTGGATATATGTAGCTGGTGCCTTGACGTGGTCGCTCAAGGCGACCGGCAAGCTCTTCCACAGTGGCCTGCCCCATCTCGGCATGAACGCGCTCGAGTTGATCATGGACGCGATCAAGGTGATCCAAGATCGTTTCTACCAAGATTTCCCCGCGCATCCCAAAGAAGGCCCGTACAACTTTGCCTGTGGGTCGACCATGAAGCCCACAAAGATTGAAAGCTCGACCAACGGCATCAACCAAATGTACGTGTCGACAATGTTGGTGAGGACTCACGTTGTCGTAGCCCCCCGTGGTGCAAGATCTCGGGCGATGTCCGCTTGTCGCCTTTCTACGAAATGGAAGATGTGCGTCGTTGCGAGTTGTGGTGTGCTCAATGGGTTGTAGGTGCGCCAAAAGCTCCAATCGTACGTTGATGAATTGAACGCGAACATCACGTCGCTCGAATCGCGCGGTCCCCATTCCAAGTACACGTTGCCCAAGGAAGGCCTTGTCGGCAAGTTGGAATTGACGCTCGCTGAAAACGCGCTCGAAGGCATTGCGTGCTCGTTGGAGTCGATTGGTTTCAAGTCATTTGACGAAGCCACGCGCCACATCAAGGGGGTGAGCGAACCGTTTGCGATCATGGGCAGGTACGCATGAGCAGGACGTTGCATGGTGATGGATCGCCGCTGACGCGATCGCGTAGTTTGCCCTTGGTGCGTGACTTGCAGCGCGCGGGCTTGGACTTGACGCTTGCGGGCTTTGGCAAGTCATCGGTCTACCACGGCGACAACGAATACTGCTCCCTCAACGACATGAAGGACGGCTTGCGCATCCTCAACCGCTTCATCCACAACGTCGACTCGGCCTGAATGTAAAAATGAAAAAAGAAAGTGTGGGATCGACAAGCAAAATAAAACTTTTTTGTACAAAACAATTTTTCTCACAAAAAAATACGAGTCAGAGACGCCATTGTGACGGGATGGCGACATCGCTTCTCGATTTGCGCCTCGACGCCGACGCCTACGTGACGCTCCTCCGCAAGCTCATCGGTGTTGCCGTGAGTCTAATCGCTTCATCTCGGCGTTCCTTATCGCATGGCATTAGGAACGAGTGCAGAATGCGCCAAGTTTGGGGTTGATTCCGCAAGAAGATCTTGTCTCGGACTTTGTCTTGGAGGAACTCAAGCCGTACTTGAAACAAAACGGCGGTCCGATCGAAGCCCAGCGCGTTGGTTTCAAGGAAGGTCGCGGCAACCTCATCCTCAAGTACAAGGGGACGACCAAGGCGGACGACACGATCAACTTGGTCGGATCCCACATGGACGTCGTACCTGCCAACCCCGAAGGCTGGGACCGCGATCCGTTTGCGTTGACCGTCGAAGGCGACAAGTTGTACGGCCGCGGCACGACCGATTGCTTGGGCCACGTCGCGCTTGTCACCCGTGCGACCTATTGCTGTTATGTCGACCCTCATCTTGTCTTGGTAGAACTCTTTGTTGAATTGGCCAAACACAAGGTCGTGACCCAAAAGACTGTCTCGGCGGTGCTGATTGCGTCGGAAGAGAACGTCGAGATCGCCGGCGTCGGCGTCGAAGCGTTGATGGAAACGGGCAAGATTGATTTCTTGAAGCATGGCCCTGTGCTGTGGATCGACACCTCCGACAGCCAGCCTTGCATCGGCACGGGTGCGCGGTTGTCGCCATCTTGAGCATGAGCTCAAATCGTTTCGATATTTAGCGGGATTCATTCCGTGGTCGTTGAAAGCCACGGGCAAGCTCTTCCACAGCGGCCTTCCCCATCTTGGCATGAACGCGCTGGAGCTCGCGATGGACGCGGTCAACGTGATCCAAGACCGCTTCTACACGGATTTCCCCGCGCACGAAAAGGAAGCCGCGTATGGATTCGCGTGCGCGTCGTCGATGAAGCCAACGCAGGTAGCACACACGACGACTCGGTGCGACGAATCTCATCCACTCGATGCAGGTCGAAGCGTCCACGAACGGCATCAACCAAATGTACGGGTCGCGTCTTGATATTATTCGACGAGCTGACTACCTAGCCCGCCGTGGTGCAAAGTGTCGGGGGATGTGCGTCTCTCGCCCTTTTACGACATGTCGGAGGTGCATCGACTTGACATGTTTGGACGAGGATGGTGACGATTGTGGTGACGTAGTTGATTGCCAAACTCCACGTGTACGTCCAAGAAATCAACCAAGATATCGCGGCGCTGGCGAGTCGCGGCCCGCACTCCAAGTACACGCTGCCAAAGGAAAGCCTCGAGTCCAAGGTGGAGTTGACGTTGGCCGAAAACTTCCTCGAAGGGATCGCTTGCTCGCTCGACTCGGTCGGCTTTCAATCGTTTGACGAAGCCACGCGCCATGTCAAGGGCGAGAGCAAGCCCTTTTCCATTATGGGGAGGTAGGAATCAATGTTGAGTTCCGACACATCATGACGGTGGACGTAGCCTCCCGCTCGTGCGCGACTTGCAGCGCGCGGGCTTGGACTTGACGCTCACGGGGTTTGGGAAGAGCGCGGTGTACCATGGAGACAATGAGTACTGCCTCTTGAGCGACATGGAAGACGGCCTCCGTGTGCTCGCGCGCTTTATTCACAATGTCGATGCCGCGTGAGGTAGTCGGATGGTTTGAACCTCGATTGTCTCGATTCTTTTGTAACAGCTAGTACACATGAAACATTCCTCGACGAACTCGCACGATGAGAGCATGCAGAGGCTTGTGAAAGCCATAGGGCACGCATGTGCTATCGTTGGCAGGTCGGCGCGGCATGAGGATGCGGCGGCCTTCCGCCGTGCGCGCTGCTGTTCGGTGGCATGTTCACAGTTCAAAAATGGATATTTAGATATTACTGGGAAATGCCCTGATTGGCTGTCCTGATTGGTTTTATTTCTCATGGACCAATCAAAACAGAGATGGTTAGAAAACGCGCCAGGTTTAACCATCCAAAATAGCCTTGTTCAAAGTAACCTATACTGAAATGAAGAATCGCTTGAGACGTTTAACGCACTTTCAACGACTTGCGCTCTCTGCATTCCAGATATTGGCGGTGTCCGCACTTGCCGCGACGAAGTGAGCGGCGTGATCTCCCATGCGAAGACGAGGGCATGCACTGTGCCGATGCTGTGAGAAGCCAATCGTGAATGCAGATTCGTCTGGGTGGTGCAAGGCCTGCAGCAAACTCATGAACCAGAGCCGGAATGAAACCATGGTGACAATGGTCCAAAACGGCGCTGGGAGTGGCGGCACCGAGACGCTGGAAATCTACTCGTCCGACGAAGAGAAGAAGCGAGTGGTGTCGCGCGCAAACATCGAGGAGATCGAAGTGAGCAGTGATGATGAGTCGTCTTCCGACGACGACGACGTGCCCGAGGATCTCAAAGGCTACGACCCGCGAGTGCGTGCAACCGATGGAGCTGGCGTGTTCGAAGTCCAGTTGGAGGACGCGCTGCCCATGTTATCCAGGTCGTTTGTGCGGCATCGATACCGCGCCAACGACTTTCCGGTGAGTTTTTTGATTGGCACGACGACTGGTGCCAACGAGGCGGCTCGAGCAACTCATGGTGGCAAAAGTCCCGTGGCCGCAAAGAAGCGCCCCAATGCTGGAAAGGTCAAGAAGAAGCCCGCGGCGAAGAGAAAGCAGTCGGACGAACTCACGCCCGAGTTTCTCCATTTCATCCAGCACCAAGACGACTATGCGCCCAGCGAGTACGAAAGCGATGACTTCGAGACAACCTTTGGCTCGATGGTGGACCTCACGCGGAGCTCAGACGACGAGAGTGCATCTGAAGGCGACGAAGCGTACTCAGGTGATGAAGGCGGCGGGTATCGACACCGGGCGCGGCCCGTTACGAACAAAGAACAGTGCTACTTTTGCGAGAGTGTAACGCCGCCCGAAGGGCTCAAGCAGGGGCGCGTCCAGTGTTCGGATTGCGGCGGCGTGTACCATCGGTCTTGTGCCGTCGAGTATGGGAAGGAAGCGGTGTGTTGGCAATGCGAAGACGACGACGTGATCGACGACAGCGACTTGAAGGAAGAGGACCAAGTGACGACTGCCGAGATCTTTGGCGTCTTCCACGTCAAGGAGGAGCAGATGGAGACGGAAGACGAGGACAAGGATGACGAAAACGACGACGACGACGAGCCCAAGGAAACGTCTGCCGCGTTGGTCGCCGATATGCCCGTGCCCGACGCGTCGCAGGTCAAGCAGACCATCTTGGAAGGGTGGAAACAATTCTTTGACGGCAAGACGGCGAAATACGACGACGATTTCCGCGCCGCGACACGCGCGATCGAAGAAGCGAACGGGTTCAAGACGGCCCTCGAGTCCGATTTGCACAAGTTGTTTCAGCATTACACGAACGAGCAGGTCAAGGCCGATGCGGACGAAAAGTCAAAAGCGGCGGTCAGACCCCACGATGGCGGTGCACACGAAAACAAGGAGCCTGTTGTGGCTGTCCGTGACGAGGTCGTCGTCGAAGAGAGCAAAACGGATGGCGAAGAAGGATCGACGTCAAGTTGCGAAGACGACCAGCGGCGAGGTGATGGCCCATCGGCGGCAGTGTTGCCGATGGAGATCGATCTGACAGACGACTTGGACGATCAAGACACAGAAACGGTCCTTGTTGCCAAGGACGACGACGACGACGATGATGTCGTGGTGCTTGAAACCCCGCCAACACCGACGACACCCAACAGCGGGAGCAGGAAAAAGCGGCCGTTGGGTGACGCGTCGCCGGGTGTGACGTCGCCTCGAAAGCGGCCGAGTCCGACCAAGACGACGACAACCTCCGTCATGGATGTTACCCCGACGACCGTGACTCTCGAACCAGCTGCCAAACCACCCAAGGCAAAGAAACGCATTGCGCTCGTGACAATTCCACTGACAAATAAAGCACCGGCCACTTGGGACGTAGCCGCTTCGACCACGGAGAATATGGCGCTCAAGACACGGCCGCAGGACCCTCGGACCAAGCAACGACAGAACAACGCCGTCGACACGAACGACACCCCTCCCATCGCCGCCGCCGCCATGGCGCCATCCCCCAACATGTAATATAGTACCTCGATGGTTGCCTTGTGGGGCGATTTGGCTGTTTGGTCATGGCCTCCAACACTTAAGTGGTCATTGTGTCGTATTAAAACGTCGACTGGGTCTCGTCGCGACTGCTAGTGCTATAATGAGGATCCACGCGTCGACGGCGGCGCACGGCGCGTTGGACGAGGACGATCGAGTCGTCGACAACGGCCCCCGAGAGGTCGAGAGCGTCGGTCGCGCTTTCTTCCGACGAGAATTGGATCGTCGCAAACGCGCGCGATGCATCGGGCGCGAGCGTCATGTGAATCGAGTCGATGGCGCCACAGTGGTCAAACATGGACGCGAGCATCTCTTGCGTCGTGTCCGTCGGCAAGTTCGCGACGAGGATCGTGTCCTGAACATGCACGAGCGGCGGCAGCGGCGTCGAGGCCTGGGCGTGCGCGCTTTCCTTGACCACGAGCGTGCGGCCGTCGACGTCCGAGCCATGCAGCGCAAGCGCCAAGTGTGCGCTTTCAACGGCCTCAAATTCGACAAAGCCGTACCCGCGCGACCGAGCGGTCGCTGCGTCCTTGACGAGCTGGAGCGAGCGAATGGGGCCGCAGCCGGCAAAGAGAGTCGCAACGTCGGATTCGGTCATGCGGTAGTGGATGTTGCCCACGTATATCTTGGCGCGATTGCGGGTCGCCGCGGGCGCCGACGCTGTGGTCGGCTTCACGAGCAGGTTCCGGCCCTTGACCGTGTTGCCTGCAAGCTTGAGTGCTTCGTCGACGGCCTCTTCCGACGCAAACTCGACGAATCCGTAGCCTTTGGATTCGCACGTGTACTTGTCTTTGACGATCGTGACGTCGAGGATGGCGCCGCAGTCGGCAAAGAGGAGCGAGAGGTCGCCTTCCGAGAGCGAGTAGGGCATGTTGCCGACATACACTTTGTGCGTGGAGAACATTTGCGTTGCAGCAGGACGATCGAGGACATTCCACATGGGATGTCTTTGAACGGCAGCAAGCGCCATCGCCCCAGGGCGGCGAAACAAAGCGCGCGGCACGGCTCGAGCCAGGTGAAGCATGTATCGCTCGGCGCGCGTGAATTGCGATTGTCGGTGGATGGTGCGGTGGAAGCATCCGGATAATCGAGATGAATGGAAACACCCAATCAGCGTGCAGTATGACCGATTGATTGATTCCACATGAGGATGGTGAAGAGCAAGGGCTCATGCGCTTGGGATAAAGGAAGGATGTATGCTCCAAGATGGTGGGGAAGGAGCGACGTTCGATTGCATTCCGCGCGGCGTTCGATCGATGGAGGTCATGGTTTGCGTTTAAAGCACATTCGACGATCATTTCTCATAGTCTACTCTTCCCGCGCGGGTTCGATAAAGAGCTTCCTGCCGTCAATGGTCGCGGCGGGGGTGCCTCGGATACGAAGCCCTTTGGTCGCACCCTTGACTGTCTCAAACTGAACGTGCGCAAAGGCGCGGCTCGAGCCGGGGGCGTTCGCGATGCGGATTTGGAAAATGGTCCCACACGACTCAAAGACCGCGCGGATCTTGTCTTCGTCGATGTCCAGCGGCATGTTGCCGACGTAGATCGTGTGGACACGGCTCTCTTCTTTGCGCGCGAGGAGCACATTCTTGCGACCGGACGCGTCGGCCTCGTCGACGGCCTTTTGGACCGCAGCTGGGTCCTTGAATTCGACAAAGCCGTAGCCCTTGGACTGTTTCGTCTCGGGGTTCATGATAATGTAGGCACGCTCGACGCCGCCATATTGCGCAAACTGCGCGGCCAGTTCGTCGCCCGTGACGGTGGGTGCGAGCTGGCGCACCATGACGGTGAGGTGGCCGGCCGCCGGGTTTTCGTGCACCGCCCTGACAATCAACGAGAAGCCATTTACGTCGCGCCCGACAAGTTTCAAGGCCGCGTCCGCCGCGGCGATTTCTTCGAATTCGACCGAGCCGTAGCCGCGGGAGACGCCCGCGGGGTCCTTGACGAGCGTCACGGCGCGGATGGCACCACACGCGGCAAAGAGCGCTTCGACGTCGTGTTCGACCATCTCCTTGGGTACGTTGCCAAAGTGAATCTTGGACGACGACGACGAGGCTTCCTTGGCCGCGGCGACGTCGGGCTTCTTGGACTTGTACGGGTTGATCGTAACGGGGCGGCCGCCTACACGCTTCCCGCCGAGTTGAAGCGCTTGCCCCGCGCTCTCGGTTGACTCAAATTCGACAAAGCCGTAGCCCTTGAATTGGTGCGACGTCTTGTCCTTGACCATCTTGACGGTCTTGACCGTCCCGCACGACTCGAAGAATGATTTGACTTCGTCTTCCGTCATGCTCATGGGGAGGTTGCCCACGTACACCTTCTTGTCGGCGGTGGACGTCGTGAAGTTCATGGACACAAGAGAAGGAAGGAACGGCGCGCGGCATGGAAGACTCGACCCCGCTGCCGCAGGCAGATGGGGCAGCGCGCGGGCAATGTGGCGAAACATGGCTTTGTCAGAATCACGAAAGCGTGCAAGTGTTGGCTCGAATCAATTCCTGTCCGGATACGAGCCCCTCTAGTGTGCGACGTTATCCGGATGAACACACGCAATTTGGGTTCTTTCTATTGCTCGAACGCGAGACTAGTCTAGCTGTTGGTCTTCCGCGACGACGACGTCGATCGTGTGGCCATCAATGTCGGCGCCAGCGAGGTACGTGGCTTCTGTCGCGGCGCCGGGTGTGTCAAACTTGATGAACGCCGACACGTGGCCGTCGCGGTGGTCGAGGCGGATGGCGTCGACCGCGCCGCAGTGCTCAAACATCGACGTGAGCGTGTCGACTTCCATATTCGCGGGCAAGTTGACGATACACACCGTGCGGGACGGCGGCGGCTTGTCGTTGTCGACGACGGCGATGGGGCGGCCCTTGACGACGGCGCCATGGAACCGCGCGACTGCCACGGCCTTGCTCGCGGCGTCGGCGTACTGAACGAACGCAAACCCGCGCGACTCGCGCGTCTCTCGATGCCGGACGATGTGGACATCGAGGAGGACGCCGACCTTGCCAAACTCGTGTGCGAGGTCTTCCTCGGTCACGTCTAATGGGAGGTTTGCAACAAAGAGCTTGTCGGTTGAGTCCCGCCGCGGCGATGACGCGTCAACCGTCATCCGCCGCGCGCCATGATGCGGCTTCACGCGGACATATCGCTTCTGGAACATGGTCTCGTTGAGCGACACGAGCGCCGTCTCGGCGGCCTCGGTCGTCTCGTACATGATCACACACGACCCGTTGCGCTTGCCGCTGTCCTTGTGCACACCAAAGACGACGCTCGTGATCGGCCCGACCGTTCCAAAGCGGTCGCGGACGTCGCGTTCCGTTGCGCCAAAGGGCAAGCCGCCGACCCAGATGGCCGCCGTCGGCGCCGCGCCAGACACGGACGGCGGCGCCACGACTTGGGTCAACTTGATGCGCATGGGCCGGTCGCCAAAATCTTGGTTGTTCAAGGCGCGCATCGCGTCGGCGGCAGCATTCGGCGACTCAAAGAGGACGTTGGCGCGGCCGCTGGGCCGCCCCGACGCGGGGTCGAGGGGAAGCGTGAGGGATGCGATCGCGCCAAACGACTCGAAGCGCGCGCGGAGTTGGTCGGCCGTGGCCGTGAAGGGAAGGTTGCCGACCCACAACCCTGTCGACACGGCGGCGGTGGCAGCAGGTGCTCTCTTGGGGTCGACGTGGTACTTTATCACTTCGACGTGCATCCACCGCGTGCCAAACGTCTCCTTGTTGGTTTCGCGGGCGGCCGCAGCGGCCTCGTCGTCCGAGGCGTACGTGATGATGGCAGCCCCGTTGGGGAGACCGCTCTTCTTTGTCTGGAACTCGACACGCAAGATCGACCCAAACGCGTCGAACCGCTCGCGCAACGCGGTCTCGGTCGCCGAGAACGGCAAGCCGCCAACCTTGATGCTGTTGAAGGTTGGCGACGACGAAAACATTCTCGCCATGAGGAACGACATGCGAGATATCGTCGGTGCCATGGATGCAGGGCGGGACGACGAGAGGATGCCTGGAAGCGGCATCGCGCGGGCAACGATGGCGCAGGCGGCAGACTTCATGTTAGGCGGATGTCAGCAACGGGTGGACGATCGCCAGTGGTCAAAATAGATTGCCTTGGGTATATAAATAGGTGCTTTCAAAGTGTCTTGTAGTATGTATTGTAATTGAAGTACATGACATATATTATTCATGTGCATACCAAATATTCGACAGTTGTATAATATATGTTGACGAAATTATCCGGACACACACAGCGCGCAATCCAAAATTCAAAACGCGCGGCACGGGAGCGACTCTATGGCTGTGCAGGAGGGAGCGACTGCGCTTAGTTGACGCGCGGGACTCTTCGCTTGTCAATGGCGAGGTCGACGTGGATCTCCTTGCCTTCGATGTCAGCCCCCTTCAACGCGAGTGCACTGCGCGCGCCAGCGGCCGACGCAAACTCAATGTGCGCAAAGCCGCGCGGGGTGCCCGTGACCTTGTCAAAGGCGACATTGATGTGTTCGATCGTGCCACAGTGCTCAAACATCGCTTGGAGCGTCTCTTCTTCAATGTCCGAGGGAAGGTTCGCGACAAACACCTTGCGGGGGGCGCGCGTGCCTCGCTCCTCGATTGGGAGTGGCCGCACGGTAGGCTTGGCGTAGTTGACACTCATCGAGCGCCCTCCGACGAACGTGCCGCTGAGCCCGACGGCCGCGGACGCGCTGTCGGCGTCCTTGAAGTCGACAAAGCCATACCCGCGGGAGACATGGGTCTGGTTGTCGCGCACAATGTTGACAAAAGCCACGTCGCCGCAGCTCGAAAAGACCTCCTCAATGTCGGTCTCCGAGATCGAGTACGGGACGTTGCCAAAAAACACCTTGGTCACGCCGTCGACGTTCTTGCGAAGTTCAAGGCTCGGCGCATGGCGCGATTCTTGCTTGAGCAGGTTCACGCGAATCCACCGCGTGCCAAAGACGCTTTCGTTCATGCCGAGCGCGGCAGTCGCCGACGCGGGCGCCGCGAACGTGATCACGCACGTGCCGTTGGGGCTGCCGTCGGCGCGCGTGGGAAAGCTCATGTCTGTGATCGCCCCGTACGACGCGAAGCGCTCTTCGACTTCCTCTTTCGTGGTCGAGTACGGCAAGCCCCCGATCCAGATGCGCGAAATCGCTGCTTCGTCGACCGACGACGACGCGTCGGCCGAAAAGAGACGCGCCATGCATGACGCCGGCAGGCTGTGCATGGGCATTGCCACCATGGTCGCGGCAATGGGACGGCGCGCGGCGGACGCCGGCAGACGCATGAGGGCGCCGCCCGCGAGCGCCGGCACCAATCGGACGAGTTGACGGAACATGTTGCGCTTGTCGAATGCCACTGGTTGGTGCGGCCGTTTCAATTGGGACCACCCTTTTATGTTCGGGGATCCGGATACAATGGGGAATATCCGGATAAGTTGACGTTATCCGGATACTCTTGCGAAGTGTTGGATTTCGAAGCGTTTCGGCGCCGGCGCGGACTTGGCGGCGGTCCTGATGGTGCAGTGGGAAGAGTTTGACGTTTATGGCGAATTCGTTGGCGTGCCGCTGAAGCTGCGTCTCCGCTTCTACGAAGACACGAACTGCGGCATCCAGGTCCTCGAGTGCCCCGACGAGATCGGTTTTGACAACCTCGCGATCTGGGACACCACGTACTGTACGCGGCAACACGCGCGGCACCTGCAAGGCTTCATCAACATCCGCACGCCCGTGATCCTGGCCAAGTTGCGCTTTGTGGGTAGCTTTGATCCCGAGGTTGGGTTCGCGGGCAAGTGGTTCGAGTGCTGGCACCCCGAGCAAGCTACGGGGAGCTTCCTCTTCGATCGAATTGAAGTGCCGCCGAGGCTACCGTCTGCCAACACATCCCCGCTCCTCCCGCTCATGCCGGGCGAGTACTTGTTTGTCGGCGCGGCACTCGGCGGGAACGGCAGCATCTACCCCTCGCGCATGACCATGCACCTCCTCGACGACGGCACCGTCCGCGGCCATGTCCAGGAACGACACTATCCCCAGGTAGACATCATCTCTCGACGGACATCATCTCATATGGTCGTAGTTGTGTGCCCTCGTGGGTCAATGGTCGCCCGCACAGCTCTCGTGGAGCTTGACCTTCCGCACCGACGACAGCGACTGGGACTATTTGTATTATGGGACGCCGGCCACTCGGCTCATGCGCGGCGTGTGGCAGCGGAGCGACGTCGCGATGATCGAATCCCTCGCCAAGGAAAGCGGTCGCTTTGATTTTGAGTTGACGCACGCACATCGAAAATGGAGCCGGCCGTACCACCACTTGTTCCCACAACCCTTTCGGCAGGTCGCCGCCGCCATCGTGTTTGCCCGGAGCGTGGATCGGCGCACGCACCTCCCAAGCGACCTCTGGTGCCACGTCTTTTCGTATGTCCATGCCGATTGGTGGCGGTCGTAACGTGAATGTGCGTTGATTCTCGACGGCAATATTATGACATTTTCGGTGTTGGCTTCAAGCTCTGGGCACTCCCGTGTTTTCAAAAGGCATTGCTCAAGTCGAATAATCAATGAGGCGCCCTGTCCAAACATGAATCGCCGTTGCATATATTGAATATGAAATGTGGCCAAGGCGGACCCGCTGGCTCAAATTCATTCATTCGGCGATGGTGTTTTCGGATCGTCAAAAGGTGTAGTTTGGCCTTGTGCCTCAAGGGTCTGTTGGCGAGTCAAGGCTACAAGGCTACGATTGGGTTGGCGAGTCAAGGCACGCTCGAGCGACTCACATCACCTCCATATTCGTGGGGTAACCGCTTTTCAAATGGATTGCGACCGTTTCGTGTGCCACACCCACCGAGCCACATCGGCACAGCACCATGGACGAATGTTTCGTCCACGGCATCGTCCTCGCCGTGTGCGCGCTCGTACTTCGGCTTCGCTTTAACAGCGACCACAACATTGGCATCCAAGTCGTCGAGTGCCCCGATGAGATAGGAGTCGATAACATTGCAGCCTACGACGCTACGTACTGCGACCACCACGACGGCCGCCGCCACGTCCAGGGCTGTCTCTCCATCTCGGCGCCATCGTTGCTTGCATCACGCCGCTTCGTTGGGCCGTTTGACACGGTTCATGGCCTCCGTGGCACGTGGTTTGACCCCCAAGACGCAGCCCAAACCACGCACACGTTTGTCTTGGCTCGGTCGAATGCGGTCCCATCGCCATCGCCGATCGCGATGCTCCCGTCGTGCCTGGCCAGTATGCCTTTGTCGGGGGTGCCGTACCACTCCCACATGACCTGTCCTCCACATCGACCGCTGCCTCACGGGCCACATCCGCGAACGCTTTCAGCCCCAGGTAGAGAGACGTTGATAAGGATGCCTCTGTTCCATGGACGACGCCTAGACGTGCCACGTCACAGGCTGATGGACGCCGTCGCAGATCGCGTGGACAATGTCGTACCATGGCAGCGACGGCCAAGCGACAGAGTATGTGTACTTTGCCACGCCCATGTCGCGCCTCCTGCGGGGCTTGTGGCACCGCACGGACGTCGACACGACGATGACTTGGCGCGGGTAAGCGGGCGCGTCGACTACGAGCTGGAAGCAGTGGACCGCCCAGCCATCATTTGACGCGTCCAATCGATCTACCCTTTGGTGACGTGGCACGTCCCAAAAAGGCAAAGTGTGTCGCGTGTGGTCGATCCAGGGCGGGCGCTGGGATATCGATGCCCAACACAACAAATACATGCTTTGGCATGGCGAGCCCCAGTTGAAGTTGAGAGGGCGGTGTGGCTCAAAGAGCTTTGCTAATGAAGCGGGCGTCGACGTCGCAGCATTTGCTTTGGCACCCCTCATGAGCCTCCCCCATTGTCACTCTATGTGCGGCATGTGACGGAGACATGACCAGACACATTGCATAGTGGGCGGTTGACCGCAGATGCTCTTGGACAAGTCGGTCCTCGTCGTGCAAGACTCCGTCGTCCACCACTCGAGTAGACATAAATAGCTCTATTCGACGACGACCTCTACAATTGATAAAAGCAACGATCGCACACGCGGACGGGCGTGTTGATGCCGTACTGCGGCAAAGACGCGCGCTTTTGCGAACATCCATCGCAAATGAGCCAGCCACAATTCCTACGCACCCGTGTCAACCACGTTCACCCAATATACATCACACTGTACCGGCAGTTGTGTTGGTCGACATTCGCCTGCGCTTCGCTCGACGACGTGGAATTCCACGTGAACGGACTCTCGCAACACTGGCACCGAGTATGCGTCTCAAACGGGACCCATGCCGGTGGCTTGGCGGGAGCGCGTCGCGCGTCGCGAACGTTCCGCAGCGCTTCGAGGTAATTTCGACCCAAGTGGTCCAGGAGCATGCTTTCAAAGACTTGGATGCGCGAGAGCGATTCACAGTCGCGACTCACGTGAACGGCCTCGTACACGCCATGAACATAGTAAATGTGCGTGATCTATCCAAGTGTCAGGAACAATGTCACCATCGTCGTCGCACCGTGCCCGGGACAAACAATTCCGTCGCATTGTCCGATTCCAATTCGAGGTCGTCGGCGCTCACCGCGTCGTCAGACGGTGGCGTCATCGTCGTCGAGCCGGGCGACGCTTCCTTGTACTTGTCCATCAAATTGTTTCGGTTCAGTGTCCACTCCTCGTCGGCCTTAGGTCCACTGGACGACGACTCTGACACGTCCAGTTTCACAGCTTTGATCACGCCACGCTTGCTCGCGGCTTCCTGTTGCGCCCACTCGCGTTTCCGCGGCGCCCAGAGCGACACGACGCGCGATTTGACCGCGTTCAAGTCTTCCTGGACAGTGTGGCTCCAGTTGTCACGAAAGTCTTTGAGGTCCGTCGAGAGTTTGACAATGTTGTGCGTCTTGGCGCGCGGGACAAAATCGTCGCGGAGGACGATCGAGTGGACGTACGGGACGCACTTTTCGGCAATCTCGCGGTTGGCGCACGCGGGCACGGCGTAGGCAAAGCACTCGAGGTCGGGGAATTCGTCGTGCAGCATGACCGAGAGCAGCGCGGCGACGCCGCCCCCGAGCGAATGACCGTTGATCATGAGACGGTACCCCGCGCGATGCAGTTCCTTGAGCGATTCGTGCACTTGGTGTTTGACCCACGTCGCCGCCTGCGCCATGCCGTGGTGCGCAAACGAATCGAGCGGGCCGGTCGACGATGTTGCCTGCAAGTTGGCAATCTGGAGGTCCGTGAGCACGTCTTGGACTGACTTGGACCCCCGGATCATGAGGATTCCGAGCTTCTCGTCCGGTTGGACGACGAGTCCAAACGCCGGTTGGTTGGCCGTTCGGTTCTCGACCGACGCGTACACGAGGCGGTAGCCCTGCAGCTTGGCAAAGCGTTGCATGTCGAGGATGTCGAGTTCGTAGACGCAGTGGAGTGTGATGGGCGCGTACTTGATCATGCGCGCGAGGAGGTCGTCGGCCACGACGGGGCACGTCACGTGTTGGTCTTCTTCGAGCGTCGGGTTGGCGCCGCGCGTGCCACGATTCGTCGCCATGAAATAGTACATCCCGAGCGACGCATCTTGGACCGTGAGGGATTCCATGTCCCCGAGCAACTCGCGCAACGTATTGAACGACTGCATGAATTCGTTACGGAGGACAAAACCGAGGAGCCCCGCACGGCCGTACTTGCGGATAAAGTCGGCGCTCACGACGGCCATGCGCGCGGTCGCGCCCAGCGGCACGTTCTTGGCAGCGGCTAACGTGCCCTCGGCGGCGCGGCACGCCTTGTCCAGGGCCGTGTCGGTCGTAATGCTCACATATGGCGTCAAAATGCCAGCGAGGTAATCCTACGAGCCACACCATGTCAGACCCACCCCGGGCAAAAAAGGAGACGACAAATACCTTGACACGCTCGACGCGCCAGTGGCGCTGCTGAAAATCCACTTTTTGAGCCAACAAGTCGACGCACGTCGCGCAAATCTTGGACAATTTCGTGCCGCCATAGGCGTAGAGCCGGTTCGTCGCGACGAGGTGGTCGCGGCAGTAGGCCTCGGCGCAGTAGCCACAAAAGTAGCGGTATTTGACCATGCTGAACGGCGTTTGACAGACCTTGCACGTGGGCGACTCGATCGGAACGGGCGCTTCGTCTGGTTTGGACGGGACGGCGCAGCACGACACCAGTTGCTTTTCAAAGGGACTCAGGTCGGGAAACCGGCGTGCCGTGCCACTCGCGTCCGTGGCGTACTGGAGTGCCAGGCGCGCTTGGTGCGGGACGTTGACGGGGGTTGCGTCAAACGCAGACACGGTCGCCATATGGGCCGTGTCGTACGCGTAGGCCGAGACTTCATGCACGGCGCGGAGGGCGGAGGAGAAGACGCCGAGGTATGAGCCTGAAGACGACGAGGACGGCGGAGACGCGACCGCGCCGTCTTTGGGGGCTGGGGTGGCGGCGCCACCCTCGTCTTTCATCGACGATGGACTTGCGGGTGTGTGTGACTCGACCATCGTAGGAGTATGGCTCGGATATTCTGCATTAGACGGGGGAATCGGCCATTGGCAAATCGAGCATTGCAACGCGCCAGGCGGGTTTATAAAGGTGCTACATCGATGTCAACGCGATGAGGATACGGCGACGAAGGAGGATCGTACCAGTGGGGACAGTGGACAGTCTCGTCAACGGAAGACGTTGACGAGGCACGATCGACAACACTGCCATTCGATGGGGAATGAGGGGTGAGATCGTGGACATCAGGTCCAACAGGGGGGGTTGCCAACGTGTTGGTGGATGCTTGTGCGCTCTTCATGGACGACGACGGCGTGGTGGGTCCACGCGGAGCGTAAAAGGGTGACAGACTTACCGACACGATCGGGTTGCCGTCCCGTTCGGGCTTGACGCCGATCCAGACGCGGCTTCGGACAACCGTCGACGCGCCTTTCTTCCCAAACTCGCCCTTGTCGAAGGAGGAATTGTAGATCCACCCGTTCTCGTCGTATTCGTCCTTTCCCTTGTAGATCTCCCAATGGTAGTCGGCGAACTTGGCCTTGTCCTTGGGCACCGTGAGCGACGCGTCTGACCACGACGGCGGGTCCTTGTCGAGCAACTTGTCTGACCATCCCTGCACAAGAACGGGTGAGGAAGATGAAGATGTCTCTTCCTCCAAGCACGTACAGATAACGTGTACCAGCGCTGATTCTCCACAACCTCTTCCATCATGTGCTCGGGGCGGCGACGACGACGACACGACGCGGCAAGAATAGATGTCCGTGAGATTCCGCTGATGCAGTCCCACATGGGGGAGGGTTTCAAGTTGCAATACGGGTAGGGGGCCCCATAAAACGACAACGAAACACCCGCTGACCTACATTCGAAAACATGCATTCTCGTTCCGAAGATCCACATTTTCATGCAAGCAGCAAGCAACGCTCCCAGGCCTCGTCGCCGCGGCACAAAGGACGCGTGGCGCCACGCGTATGCTCATGTGACAACCCCTCCATACATAAGGAGTGTCCATGCGACTCCATAGACTGTGAGTGTATGCTTGTCGCGTCCAGCGTTCATGCACGCTTCTCGAATCTTTCCAGGTTTGCGTGGCCGCAACCGCTCCCGGGCAATGCCTATTGATGCGGCCCACTCCCGAATCGACACGCGTCGCCATCGTCATGGTCCCGCCTTGGGCTGCTCGGAGTTATTTTGGGCCGGTCGGTTTCCTCAGTCACACACTGCTGTCGCGACCCCTACGCACCATATTTGCCACGTCACGGTGGGAAATAGTGCCCATGCGCTTTGACGTCTCAGACCCACCCCCTCAAAAGCTCGTGTTGATGGAGGGGGGTAGCAACATGGGAGAAGTGGTGGGCGCGGGGCTGTGCCGCGATCGCCGCCGCGTGCGTCTCAAGCAGCCAGTGCAACGAGGGATGATAATAATAAATTCGTGAGTGAGGACGCCTCCCATCGAAGATTAGTGTAATTTAATGACGTACTCTTACAAACGTCATGTCTGGCGTCGTGGGGGTGAATAAAAACACATCTATTTTTAATCCGCGCGGTTTTTCGAACGATCACGCAATCCAAGGTTATCTTTCCACAAACGACCTTTCACTCAGATCCGAGTCTGGCGTGAGGAACGAGGAAGGTCAGCAGGCACGTATGCTCGGGCCAGACACCCTTCCGCCACCAACCGCGCGCTTCACAGAGGTCCTGGCAGTAAAGACGACGATCGAGACAGACGAACCGCACCTCCGTCGCGGCGGTGCCGCGGCCAACGACGGCGACGACATCATCATGGTCATGCCGGACGATTACAACCTCTCGATGTTGAGGAAACAACTCAACCAGATCGGGGTGAGCCACCATCACCACATGAACAGCGAGAAGCGGTGCGGCGCCACTTCCCCGTCCGTCCACTTTGCCACACTCACGTTTGTCCAGCCGACTACGCCGCCAACGTCCCCACAGCCAAAAGATTTGCTGCGGCACCACCTCAAGAATCGAACCAAAGTCGACCCCACCGCCACCAACAATTGCCACGTGCTCTTTCTCGACGGGATGGACGTCCGCGGCCACGGGGCAGCGGCTCCTGGCGACGCACTCCGCCACATTGACCGCCACCACACAGCATACAGAGAAGGCCTGCGGAAACGCAAAAGCACCCATTTGGGCGACAGCGACGACGACGACGACGGAATACCACCACCACTCGTCATGGAAGAGGTTGAAGACGACGACGACGAGGTTGCCAAAGCAGAGAACCTCAAGTTCCAGCGAAGCGTGCAGAAATTGGCCGCGTTTGAGCGGGATGCCTACAACGCGTTCCAGCAGCCAGAGGGGGGTCGAATTGGCGGCTTTGCCGCATGCAGTTAAAACCGCGCGCGACCAAACAGATCGAGTGCCGTCCATGTACAATAGATCGGTGTTAAAACGCATCATTTCTTTCGAGGTGTGGAAATGAAACATGATCCAGCCTAAATACCCCAGCTACCACCACGTGACGTGGCAGTCTAGAATTGGCGGAACCCACCCCCAAATTGCTGCTGTTGTTGGCCATATTGCTGTTGTTGCTGGCCACCGAATTGCGGTTGGCCGTATTGAGGTTGCTGTTGTTGGCCATACTGAGGTTGACCGTATTGCGGTTGGCCAAATTGTTGCTGGGGTTGACCAAAGCCACCTGGTTGGCCGCCAAATTGCGGCTGGCCATAGCCCGACGGCTGCATGCCGCCCATGGCGTTCATCGGCGCGCCACCCATGTTCATTTGACCCATCGGAATTTGGCCCATGCCAGGTTGCGACGTCTTGTTCGGGAGACCGGCCAACGTATCGAGGCCGTGGAAGCTGTTTTGCGCAGCCAGACCACCGGGATGCTTGTTGGCTTGGCCGGGGGGGCCACCGGCTGCCGACGGGAGCGACTTGCCCAAGTTGCTCAAGTCAAAGAGGTTTGAGCCAGCCCCCCACGCATCGTTTGGCTTGGGGGCCTCTTCCTTCTTGGGTTGCGAGTTGTATTGTTGCTGCTGGGTGGGGACTTGGGGCTTGGGTTGGTTGCTCAAGGGCACGCCACCCATCATACCACCTTGCATATTCAACGGCTGGCCGCCCATGGGGTTGCTGCCGTATTGTGGCGCCATGGGCTGGCTGCCATATTGGGCTTGCACAGGTTGCTGGGGGAAACCACCTTGTTGGAACGCATTGAATTGGTTCGCGGCTGGCGGCGCTTGGGCAAACCCTTGTTGAGGGAACGCACCAAAAGCAGCTTGTGGTTGCGCGGGAGCAGCACCAAAATTCCCAAAGCCACCAGCAGCTGCTTGAGGTTGTACCGGCGCAGGGGCAGCGGCAAAGGGGTCAAATGTGCTCACTGCATACCGTGATGAGCTCTTTGGAAACATGAGTAATCGTACGTGGCGCCGCTTGGACTGGAGCAGCCGGGGCGGCAGAAAAGAAATCTTGGTCCAAGAGCGATGGGGCATTAGAAGGGGCACGCACGGGCTCGTCGTCGTCAGCGGCCGCCTGATGATACAAAGTCAGCAAAGAGTTCAATCACAAAGGACCCACCGACTCTTCCTTGTCCTTCTTGCCAGCACGCTTTGTCTTGGACGATCGTCGGGGCTTGGGTTTGACCTGCCAATTTATATCAATTCGGGGAGAAGCAGGGTCAAGAGTCATCACCTCCTCTTCTGACTCGTCTTCGTCGTGGTGGTCCGTCGTGTTTTGGGCATATTGGTCGCGGCTTGCTGTGCGACTGTTGCCGTACGACTCTTGATCGTAGCGGTCGCGGCTTCCAGTGCGGCTGTTGCTTTCGTTGCCATACCCACCAGTGTTGCCACCATACCCGCCAGTGTTACCACCGTAGCCACCACTGTTGCCCCCATATCCACCAGAGTTGCTGTCGTTGCCGTAGCCGCCCGCGCCGCCACTGTTGCCGTAGCCGCCCGTGTTGCCACCATAACCCCCGCTGCCGCTACTGCCACTGTAGCCACCGCTTCCACCGCCAATGTTGCCCGAAGAGCCCACGCCAATGTACTTGTCCCGCAGGCGCTTCGCCTTGTCGCGCTCGTCGCGGATGCGGTCGTTGTCGTTCAGCATGTCCAGGATTTGTTTGACCTTTTCACGCACTAAGGACGATACGATAAACAAGGAATATAGTTCATAGATTGCAGTACATACCCCCGGCACCCTTGTCGGCCGACCCATCGTAATAGTTGAAATCCGAGAGCGAGCGAAGCTTAAACATGTGATCCCTGGCATTTTCGACGACGCGCTCGGTCCCGTTCTTGATCAAATGGTCCAACAGGGCCAATGCTTTGAACACGGTGCGCCATTGGCGTCCTTCGGCGTCCATAGACTCCCACACTTTCTTCATGACGAGGTTGTACGATTCGCTACACGGAAAATACATCACTTTCAGGCGTCGATTCACGTGGGGAGGGGATTGACAACGTACTATTCATAGGTCAACTGGGCAATTTCATTCAGCAAGGTGCTCGACGCCCCCCAGTTCTTGTTTGACAGAGCTTCTTCGAGTTTGCGCTCCGTGTCAGTTCCCATGCGCGACTTGACCATGCCCTTCCTACAGAAAAACGTCAGGACGCGTCCGTCACTGCTGTTCCCCGGTATTGCGAGCGGGAACTGCACTCGCGACGCGAAACATGGAGGGGGGGAGTACGTACGCATCATCAAGCACATTCTTGAACTTGTCTAGCATGAGTTTGTCCATCGTCTTCTCCCCTCGTCGTGCAACTGAACGGTTGCAAAAGCGTTTGTCGAAAATCCCTCCTTAAAAATCCTTGATGAAAGAAGTTATCCTACGGATACAGTTATCCGGCTCTCCTCGTCCCCAATCTTTTCCGCGTCCCAGACGCCTTGTCATTAGGTTTCGTGAAGATCGCAAGGATTTTGTTAGTCAAACGATGTTGACTAAACCGTTTTAAGTACGCTTTTTTGACTCGCACTTTACTAGGTTTTTCTCGATCGTGGCCCCAAAAGTTCGCGGCGCGATGGAGCTTCCGACCGACGACATTCGCTTCCAAATGGAACTCGAGTTCATCCAATGCCTGGCCAGCCCATCTTACCTGAACCGTATGACGATGCTCGTTCACATGTACTTCATGCGTCTTCTAAATGTAGATCTCGCCATCAACAAGTACTTTGACAACCCGGCGTTCCTCAATTACCTCAAGTATTTGAAGTACTGGAAGAAGCCCGAGTACTCGCGCTACATCAAGTACGCCTCGGCTTGTGTGCACGCTCTGACGTCCATCTTTGATAGTTATCCCCATGCGTTGACCTTCTTGGACCTCTTGGACGACGAAAAGTTCCGACAGGTGGGCTCCCCTCGTCGTGTCTGCTTCGTTTCTCTCGTTTCTCATGGCGTGCAGATGATCGCCCACGACAACTTCCGGGACTTGGTGCACCAACAGCAGGGTTTGCACTGGATGCACGCCGCCAAGAACCGTGTGAAAGCGATGGCGGCCAATACACCGACCCTCGAGTAACTTGCATTTATATATTGTCTCGCGTCACACGACGGTGTCGTTGTGGGCGTCGCGCTTTGGACAGAGGGTTGTCCGCACGAGGCGCGCCACTTCGTTGAATATAACCTCGGAATGCGGGAACATGGGAAACTTGTGGCCGTCGGGGTGAGTGACCACATGGCGCGCCGTCGACGAATACATCCCGACGAGCGCTTGGCCGGCATCGACCACGGGGTCGCTCTCTCCAAGAATGTGGAACGAAGGGATGTTCACTTCCAAGAGTCCGGGCGGCATGCCGTCGATGGGCGCGAGGCCGCAGACGAGGATCACGGCTTTGTACGGCGGATGGCGGCCTTTGGCTTGGTAGTGCGCCGTGAGAAGGGTCGCCATGGTCGCGCCTTGGGAAAAGCCAACGATAATGTCGAATGGACCGAGACGTCTGATACTTGCTTCCAAGGACTCGACCGAGTCTTTCCATCCGCGGTACGTTGAGTTGTCCTCCGAGACGCGCCACCATTCAAAATACGGGCCGTCGGCGCCGAAGAAGTCGACAACATCGTCGTATGCTGGCCCCGATGCGGCGTGGGGGGCATTCAAGTACGTAAAGTCGATTTCGGATTTGTCGAATGCTTGCTGAAGCCCAACGGTCTGGACCTGCATCACGCTCATGTTCGTTCGGAATCCATGTCTGAACAAAGATGCATGATGGAAGGAATCCGTGGGGACTTACAGACAGAGAACTCGAATTTGGTTCAAGAGAGGCACGCGGGACTTGGACTCGGGGGAGGGTTCGCTCGGAGGAGGTTTATATCCCTTCCCATCAGCATTGCTTTGGCTTGAACAACACCCCATCGAGCCTAGCAGTGAAAATTGGAGAATTGCAATTGCATCAGTCCGCTGTTCACATTATGAAACGTCAAGCATTTTTTGTTGAGGTGTTTTTGCACTCCAGAGTGTCGAAAATTCGACATTTTCGATGTATATTTGATGACATTTTTTCCGTATTTCCAAGTCAATTTCGTGTCCAGGATGTCGAATTTCTCGAATATTTATGAAAATTCGACTCGAAATTTCAGAAAAACCATCAATCTCAACTGTGATGCAAACAATTTGGAGGCGGCAGTCGCTTGTGCGGCACTTGGGCACCATGACGCGCACGGCAACTCTCTACCACAACCCATCTTGCTCCAAGTCCCGATCTGCACACGGCATCCTCACGGACTACAACGCGTCGCGTGAAGCCTCGGAGCAAGTCGATGTCCACGTGGTGGAGTACCTCAAGACCCCGCCGGACGCTGCGACGATCGAATCCCTCTTGTCCATGCTTTTCCCGGACGAAGTGCCGCCAAACCCCGTTCGATTGATGCGTACGGGCAACAAGGAATTCTCCGAGTTGCATTTGGACGAGCTGGATCCGACCGTCGAGGACCAGCGCCAGCAGTTGATCGCTTCGATGGTGGCGCAACCAAGCTTGATCGAACGGCCCATCTTTGTCAAGGACGGCCGCGCCGTCATTGGCCGCCCGCCCGACCGCGTCCTCGAGTTGCTTTAGCCCCCTAACGTCATCAACGTGTGTCTTATATAGAATTAGGCTGCTTCGCTCTTCATCTTGGCTACGACTTCGCCCATGTGCTTCGCATTCGACACGACTTGCGTGTCGGCATCCTTCTTGTCCGTCTCGGTGCGCGTGACGGCGCCGACGCGCTCGCTTGGCACGAGTTCCAGCGCGGTCGCGTGGCAGAGTGGCGTCATGACCTGCGTCAGATCCACGCACGAGCCAAAGAGCGCCTGCTTCCCAAACACATAGAGGCCGAGACGCGCCCGCGAGACCGCCACGATGGCGCGGCGCGGATCGCGCAGATGACCCACGTGTCGCGTGCGCACGAGCGAGAGCAAGACAAAGTCGTTTTGCTGCCCTTGGTACTGATCGACCGTGGCAACGCGGGCAGGGAGGCCAAACTGCGCCTTGCCTGGTTGGAACATGGAGAGGAGGAGCTCCTTCTGGCCGTTGTACGTAGTCAAAACCGTGATGCGGTCGGCGGGGTAGCCCACGAGACGCATGTACTGGAACACTTGAACAATGTACATGGCTTCCAAATGATTCTCGTACGCTTGGGGCCGCGGCGACACTTCACTCCCCCCAGCAACCTACATATGGCAAGGCGTGAGAGACAGGAATGCCATGTCCGACGCACGTCGATGAATTGAAACGTGTGGCGAAAGCCAGCGTTGGCAGTTTTGAATTCGGGCAATTGCGTCACGCGGTCCAAATCGGTCAAATTCTACGACATGGCCCGTGAGTGTTCGCATCGTTGACCTATGGCCTCGTACCTTGTACTTCCATTTGTAGAGCGCCGCGATGGATGGCCGCGTGCGTCCTTGTTGGTCCAGTTGCACGAGCGGGACCCCCAAGCGCACGCATCGCGTAAAGAGGCTCTGGTCCAACTTGGAAAACTGTTTGAGTGGGATGTTTTGCACCACGGGCGGGAGCTGCAAATGGTCGCCGAGCAAGACGACGCGCTCCAGCGCTGGCTTGGACTGCAAGAGCATCGGCACGAGCGATTCGATTTCGCTCACTTGACTCGCTTCCTCCATGACCAACGTACTGTAAGCAAACCCCATCGCGATGAACCGCTCGCGGCTCAACGCCGCCTGCGTGCACGTCATTGCGATCACGCGCGCGTGCTTGATGAGCAGAAAATCCCCGCGTTGCTTGGGCGTCCGCAGCACTTCAAGTGCACTCAGGTCGGCCAGTTCTGCAAAGAGCCGCGCCACGTACGCCGCGACGCCCGCCTTCTCGGTCGCGTGGGAAAACGTCTTGAGGTACGCTTGGTGGTCACCCGGCGTGTCCAATGCAGGCACGAGGTACCGCGTGTAGAAAAAGGCCGCTTGGGCGCACGAGTGGGACGCGCCGCAGGCCGCGGCCGGCCCGCCCAACGCGACTGCGAGGTGCTCGACTTGGTCCAGCAAGAGCGCACGGCGCGCGAGCAAGTATTCGACGCGACCGTCCTTGCTGAAATCGGACAACTCCTTCTCGCCCGCACCCAAACGCAGCAAATGGCCAGGGTCGACGACGCCTTTGGCCAAAATCTTGTCAAAGAAATCGTTCAGCGCTTGGTTCGCGTGCGTGACAATCACAATGCGCTGCGCGGGGTGTGCTTGGTACAGATTCGAGACAAGCTGGACAGCGACGTCCGTCTTGCCCGTACCAGGCGGCCCCACGACGACGGTCAAACCCGGGTGCATGGCCGAGTGGATCGCGTCCACTTGCGCCGGTGTGAATTGAACAGCCGTGCCAGCGACGGCGGCGTTTGTGGCGATCGTGGATGCTTGGATCACGACTGCATCCTTGGCCTTGTGGGTCGTGACCGTGAACGGCCCCACGGCCTGGCTCGGATCGTGGATGGGCTTGCCCGACGTCGCGTCGACGAGCGAAACGGATTTGTGGCGTCCGCGGAACGAATCCAACGCGTGCTGGCCATCGACAAACGTGTCAAACAGGCGCGCCGCGTCGACGGCCGTGTCGAGGCGGGTGAAATGCGCGGCCGCGGGGTCACCATAGCCCAAAAAGACATCGTGGAGCCAGGATGGGAGCACGTGCTGCATCTTTTGCTCGCGCAAGACGTCCTTCATGGCTCCGAGGACCGCCTTGAAGTTGTTCACCTTGGACTCGCGGCGCACGACCACGTTGATGTTGGTGTACACGTCGGTCGCGCCGTCGGCCACGTCCTTGGCGTACTGCGCGCCGTCCAGCGCGACACGGAGGACGCGCCGCGTGCCTCGTCCCACCGCACGCTCGCCCGTCTCGAGGAGTTGGCCAATGGCCGTGCCGTGGCCGTCGAGTACTTGCAGCAGTTGGGCGCCGCGGACGCCGTGGACCCCGTGCGCTTCGGCAAACGTGAGCGATGACGCGTCGACGTCACCGTCGTTGGGCGCGAGCCACACGAGGAAAAGCACGTCGGTCGGCTGCAGCGCGTCCCATTCAGGGATCGCTTCGGGCGGCATGTCGAGAGTGATTTGCGCGACGACTTGCGCAGGGTGGAGCTCGCCGATCGCGGGTTGGTCCACGCGCACAATCTTGACCGTGTCGACAGCGGCGGCCATTTTGTGGCGGCGGCGAAAGACCGCGCGGCGGGGGCCACCGGTCGTCGCATCCAGCGCCGCCAAGACGTGTTCGAGGTCGACGCGGACGCCGTACGCGGCTTCGAGGCGGTAGAGTTCGTAGTTGCGAATGAGGTAGTCAGTGAGGCTGAGAAATTGGAGGTTGAGCTTGCGGGTCGAGAGCACGCCGTCGAGCGACGCCATCTCGGGCGCCCAAATGTCCGTCTCGGTCGGAAACATCGGGAGCGACGGCAGCGTTGGCGGCGTGTAGAGCGCAAATCGATCCATAAAGCAGTCGACCATGTCGACGTTCTCGTCGCTCGGCTGGATGAGGCCGACGGAAATCGCAAACGGGTAGAGCACGTCGTCGGGGATGAGCGCGAGAGTCGTCTCGAGCACGGCGCGGTTGCTCAACGCCGACATCGGAAGCAGTGAGAGCGCGTGGAGCGCGGGGTCGCGCTCAAACGCTGCGACTTGGAGCGCATGGACGCGCGTCGCGAGTTCGTTCTTGTGCTCCGTCGCCGTCCACGCATGCCCCGTTTGATCGTCGATGGGAAAGTGGACGTAAAAATGGAGGAGGTCGACTTGCTTGGCGAGAAGCGGGTGGTTCTTGACGAGGGCGCTGTGGCGGCACGCCATCAAGAGATGCTGATGGAGCACGAGCGTGCGGAGGAAGCGCCGCGTGGGCAGTTGGCTCATGAGGTCGATCCAGAGATCCAAAGCATGGGCGACATAATGCGCCGCGCTGCCGTCGCGATCGTCTTCGGGGGTCGCCGTGAGCACGTCCTTGAGATCCTTGAGCAAGAGCGGGTAGACGTCACCCTCAATCTCGTCTGAGAGAGCGTCCGTTTTGCGCTTCTTCGCGACGGGGCTGCTCGGTGTTGCCGTTGCCTTGGACGCCGCCGCTTGTCGATTCTGCCAGTGACGCTTGAGCTTGGGGTGGTCGGCAAAAACCAAGTTGCGCTGGATGTCGGACAAATGCTTCCACACGGGAAGGGACGTGTACTTGAGCATTGTTTTTGCGACGCTTTCGTTTTCGAGTTGTCGGATGCTGTGCATGAGGAAGCGGAGGAGATGGGCCTGTTCGCGCAAAGTCAATGTCGGGGTCTTGATCTTCAGGCGAAGGAGGGCATCGACAAAGGACGCAAACTTGGCGGCGTCCACGGACGCCCACGCACGACCTTCCTTGACGTTCGAGAGCACGACGATCGACAGGAGCAAGGCCTTGTCCGCATGAGCAACAGTGAAATGAGGCCACAAGTAGTGTTCCAGGTAGCCTGTGGAGTCGAGGACCGATAGCGCATGCGCCGATTGCTTTCCAGCGTCCGCCGTGAGATACGTCGAGTAGATCTGGGAGACCAAGGCTGAGTCGAACGCCGCGACCTTCTTCTACAAGCATGAGCGTCAGCACGAAGAAATCGAGAATGAGTATGCACCGTACCGCATTAGACCACTTGGCCGTGAGGAGGTCGATGCCGCTGGTGGACTCGGCCGCGGAGGGCTTCTCTGCTTTGCCCATTCCCTGTGGAATCGTTTGAATTTATTGCAGCCGCACTTGGGCGGTCTGAAAGACGGGATTTCATTGGACCAAAGTCGAGGAATTGAATCCGCCAATCCGAATACAGTATTTCAAATCCATCGAAATCCGACCAGAGCAACCTGCGGGAAGAACGAGTCCGCAACGAGAAGAGTCGATGGCAGCGAACGAGGACCTCAGTAGATCAAGGACGTGGAAGGTACTAGTGAGGCAGGACGCGCGTGGCTGATTGATTGGACTTCATCGATGCATGAACTGCACACGCCGCGGGATGAGATTACGCGCCAACCCCCGAGCCCTCACTTTCGGAAACGGAGGACCAGCAGGACTGCCTCTGAGGTCCACCATGTCACGAGAGGGATGTGGTTCGCAACGTCGCTCGTGTGCACGTGTCGGTGTTGTATCGAACATGCGCCTGCCTTCCTCGAAATGACCTTTCCGCCAACATCCACCCACTCCCACGGTACGTTCACCCCCTTCTCTTTTATATAGCTCATTGGACGTATAGATATACGAACTGCGTCACGACGCCGACGTCTGAGCAATCAACTTCATCTCGTCCCGCGTGAGCACGAATTGATACGGCTTTGTCGGGGCGGCGGCCGCGGCGTCCCGCACCAAGGGATGACTGAGCGAGAAGAGCGTTTCGCAGAGACTCTCTTCGTACGGTTCGTCGCCTTCGACCATCGGCACGGCGATCAAGCCCCGTTGGTTGAGCCACGTCGCGAGGACTTCGCTCGGCGTCTACGCGTGTCCGTCATCCTGACCAACTCGACATTCGACCGCGTTGGTACCTTGAGGCGGCCCATGGACACGTCGCCTTGAACAGTCCCTTGATTGATCGCTGCGCGATGCGCATCGTCGCGTACGGTCTCGGACGGCAACGTCCGGCGCACATGCACGTGGCTGTGTTGCTTGGCGATCGTGCCCGCCACGGCCTTCCATCGCTCCTTCTCCTTGTGCGAGAGCGACTCCATCTCGACCGAGAAGCACGCGAGGACGTCCATTTGCTTGGCGTGACAGAAGCGCGTCATGTGATCCTGCGGCGCGAACGGGGTCACGTGCGTGAGGCATTGGATCTCGATCGGGTGCGTCGGAAACCGCGTTAAGAGCACTTCGATCTCGTGGATCGCAAAGTCGCAGACGCCAATGTGCCGCGCGACCCCGGCGTCGACCAACCCGACCATCGCGTCCCACGCCGCGACGAGGTCAGCCGTGCGAACCTACGAATACCTCACCATCAACTTGACGCAAGACGACGACAACATGCACGTACCTTGGTCGCATCGACCTGAGGCGGCAAGAGCGCCGCGGGAAAGAGCACAACGTCAATCGCATCGACATTGAGTTTCGCCGCGAGGTCCCGGCATTTCTCTGCCATCGCGCCCCGTGTCCATGTCGAGCTGCATTGACATACGATACACACGTCTGCGCGAGTCGCCCGCGTCACGTCGGCAAACAAGTCTCGCAGCGCCGTCTTGGCTACACGAGCATCTCAAGATACATGACTTGGCATGAGGATTTTACCCGCCGCAAGCTGCATCGAGTCGTCGGGGGCCGAGACAAAGAGGCCAAAGCTGCCGAGGCGCAGCGCCGCGCTCAAGTTGCGCCTATCCGAGTCGTTGCTCGAGATGGAAAAGAGCACGCGGTGTCGATCCCCAAAGATACTTTTGCGGCCGTGGAATGGGTACCCCCACATCGTCCGACGATGGATCGCCGACGTATTCTGAACCGGTCGACGAAACTGACATATGAAACCGTCGGCGAAACCGATCCACAGCAACAGCAAGCACATATTTCAGGCCCACCGCCAAGATATATGTCGACGTTGCCAGCTGTGACAAACACGTTCGCGGTCTCGCCCGCCGTGGACATCATGCCACCAAAGCAGTTGAACCCACCGCCGCCAATGGTCACCCGACGGAGCAGCCGCTTTTCCCTTCCGAATGCCCCGCCCACGATCGACGAACTTGACGAAAGCTTGAAGTCGGGTGACCTCCCTTGCTTTGACCCGAATGGTGTCAACGACGACGGCAACAACAACAACGTCCCGCGGCCAGTCGAACCGACTGCCAAAACCCGCACCCGCGTCGCGGAAATGATGGGCAACACCCTCGTGTACGGAGACACTGTCGCGCTGTTTGCAACGCCAGCGTCAACGGGGGTTGAAGCCGTCGTTGGGTTCCTCCCACTGAGTGCCATGATGGGCGGGTCAGCCGAAGACCATGTACTGGCCTTGGGCCCAGTCCCCGACGCGAAAAAAGAGCTTTTCAAACCTGCGCGATTTGTCATGTACGTCGTTGACTTTTCCTTTTGGCACTTGACGGCACGGCTTGTAGCATGCCACCCCCGGGCGACAAGAATGTCAAAGTCGGCAAAACGGCCGTGCATTTCAACGAGCCGTGCGTCTTGGAACTCTCGCCCGAGACCATCTCGCCATGGGACAGCACGACGCCACCGCCCAAGCCCAAGTACGCCCTCAACAACAAACTCCCCGACGACGTCAACGATTTCATTGGCGCGCGCGTGCGTGTCCAAGGGGACGGCGGCAGTGCCAAAGGCGAACTGCATGTCAAGTTGCTCAAGCCAGGCATGCGCGATGACGACGACGAGGCCGACGACGACCTTGGTAGCAAGAAGGACGAGGCCGACGAAGACGAGGTGGCAACGACCAACCACCGCGAGCGGGTGACCAAAGGAGACACCAACTTGACACTCCACGTCATCGACACGAATCGCCTCCGCGAACGATACAATGGCCAGGACATTGGCCACCTCGAATGGAAAAAAGGAGATAGCGCGGCGTCGTTCGGCGGGTTTCTCGTTTGCGGACACAAAAAAACTGCGCTCGAGTTTGCCCAGCGCGTGCGCCCGAAACCCGTCACGTTTCGCCTGGGCGTGTAGCGTCCACCCATTTGACCTAGCGACCACTTGCTACTACATATAGAGATAGTTGTTGATGGTTACGCGACGTGCTCATGCGCGTCGCGCTCGGCCTCCCATTCGCGACACGCTTCCCAGTGCAAGATCCACACGCAGTTGGGACAGCTGGACCCACAGCATTCGTGGCTCGCAGGTGGCTCTG